>CM043018.1:137138722-137240602 GCA_023690525.1 Holotrichia oblita
GGCCGGTGAAACATCGTGTAGATCGTGCTCAACCTCACATTTGAGGGCAGCACATCCGGAATGCCACCATCGAAAAGTAGTGTTCAAAGGTGAGCCTCGTATCGAGAACCATCCCAAGATGCTGCATCTGGGGTCTCCAGGGCAACTCCCATCCGCAGATGACCATCCTGGAGGGGGTGAATTTCGCTTTTGAGAGAAACGGATCGCTACACATTTGTCGGGATTAACATTCAATACAATGCCTAAACATAGCCTAGATCCATGGTTCTCATAACTACTCCCCTTTCTCGTTTATATTCTGTTTCTGTAAAGTTGCCAAAGCTCTGATCCTTCCCCGGTTTAAGTCAGTAACGAAGCACACCTTCAAGCGAGCCAATGCATGAGGTTTTTTTGACACAACTTGATAGCATCGATATGGTCTAACACCAAGGCCTGTCTTTTTAAGTGATCTAATCAAGTGTCAATCGCGAGGTAGTCAAAAAAAAAGAGAAGATTACATCGTATCTTCTTCTTTCTCGAGGACCTGTTGCCTACACCAACTCCGTTTCTGACATTCTTTTTCGCCTTAACTTACAAGCAGTACAATTTACAATCTGAACAAACGAGATAGGAATATTTATACTTCCAAAGCCAAGCTGCCGTTTGTCATTGTCTCCAACGAGAATTAAGCATTGGGTAACTAGATAACACCTAAAACTCAACGAGGACAAAAGTATTGCCATTCGCTGTACCAAGAGGAAAGCCACACCACCAGGTTACAATCTATTAAACGGAAACACCGACTGCCATGCAGTATCTCGGTCAACTATCGAATGATAACATTCTGACAGCCCCCTTATTTTTTCCTTTTCATACGAGAAAAAATTGTCGTGAAATAAATTTATGGGATTCTGGGCATGAACATAATCCAAAACGTACTCCGTGTTGTGAGAAAAAATCTTGTAGAAAATATTCATCTTGTCAGCGTAATTCTTTCAGTATGCAATCCGACAGCTTTGGACAAAATTGCTCATGCACAAGAAGTCTTCAGAGGGAGTCTAGCTAAAGTGATAGTTGATTATTTAGAAGGTCCACAAATCCAAGCAAAATTAAACGTGGTTCCAAAAAGTTGAGAACGATGGTAGTAAAGAAACATATCAATGTTCTCAATAGAGGTCACGCAAATTTTTCAAGAAATGTCTAATTTATGAATTCATCATCACAGTAACATCCTTACCTATAATAATACTGAATTGATGTGAAAGTTTTGTTGTTTCGAGTACATTCCACTGTGAAATTCCTATTCGTCATTGGCAGACATATGTGACTGTTCGGGATAGCATCGTAGAACTTACATCCTGCTAAACGGTTCTTCAAGTCCCCTTTCAATATATCTACAGTTATCATAAGTGATGTAGCAGCAATCATCACATTGTAGCATTCCGAGGTAAACCGTATAGTTGCCATGCTGTATCCTATACCTTAAATACGACAAAATCAATCAAACATATTTTTATTTCCATTTCATGATAAACCTTATATTTATACCTTCAAGTAACGGAGCACAGTCCCATATTGCCAAATAACTCTTCTTCGAATAACTGCTCAGGAAGATAAAGAGCATGCTTAGAGGCATTCCTAGGAGAGCCGTCAGGATGAGATAGAAAACACAAACCAGTACTGAAATTTGGACAAATAGGCTAGTCAGAACTGTTTTCAAATGTCGATGACCATATTGTATTGTAATTAGTAGCATTAGTACTTACTAGCACCATTGTATATGACGAGCTCCAAAATGTAGTTAAATAATTCAAGTTCATATTGTAGACTGTAGCTATGATCATAAACTCTTTAAAAATTAAGCTGGGGACGTTTATATCTCTAAAAATTTAATAATAAGTGCTTAACTCAATCAGAGCAAGTTAACGTTTCCCAACTTACATCATCCCCTGGCTTTCCAAATATGGTTCTGAGGAAAGTTCTTCGTTGTCTTATGTTTGGTGATTGCATATCTACTGTAAGTAATTGTATTCGCTATTAATTACTTAATAAATAACGTTTTCTAAATGGCAGCCGTAATTATGACAAGATGTCAGGTTTATGTGCAATAGAATAGCATCAACTACTGACGCTTGGCAACCAATTTATATAATTGTTAATCGTACTCTTTTTTGAATGCTCTGGCTTCATGCACTTGCTTGTGATCGCTTTTTGTATTTCTTTTCAGTTTCATTTATGATTGTCAATAATGTGCGGCACCGGTGATTGTCTAGATCCCACCGATCTCTCTTGATGCAGAAGAGCAGCAGAGAATCTTCTGTTCCAAAGGGCAACGATTATCGTTAACAAAAGCACAACAGAGGGAAATTACATGGCGGCATGGATTAAGACCTTGATCCCAGACCCTATACCATGAGTCCATTGCAAATTTGGAAGAACTAATTATTTCTTAACACAATTCATGTAGGGACACGGCAATTTCCAATCATACTTAAAAAGATTCGGTCTTGCGGAGAGAGATCTATGCCTGTACTGTAATGATATCGACACAGCTGAACATGCGATTCTACTGCTGGTAAGTGGAATAACGAAAAGGTGAAAATACAAAACAAATTGGACAAAGATAACATCATCCGAACCATAATCGAAACGGAAAACAACTGGGACGAAATAGGATCTTTTATAACTAGAATACTTTCCTTAAGGGAGACAGGCCAAAGAAATAGTGCGAGCAACAAAGATTGAAGCGTGCTGGTTCTATACTTGTTTCTAATTTTATCAAAACTATCTTCTAATTAGACCTTTACCCATAATGCCTTTGAATTTCCTGTCAAGTAGTGTATTATTCTTGTCAGTTTATATTTTCCTGCTCGATATTTTGTGTTTGTAACTCCTTTAACTTTGTTGTAATAAGAAACTCTTTTTTTAAAAAAACGTTGTTTACATTTTGCTCATTCACTGGTAAGTAAAATAATTCGTGAAATAATTTTGTTGCAATAGTTGTTAAAATGTTTAGGAATCGACCATTCAATGTTTACGATTGAGGAGAACACCTTCCTTTTGGAAGCATACTTTCGTGGAGGATTTCGCAGGGAAGATGGTACCTGGGAATATTCACTACAAATGTGTTATGATGACTACATCTTACAGTTCCCAAATGAAAATATAGAATTTGGTCAAACTTTTCAACAACACATTCGTCGCATTGTGCAACGTTTCAGACAGACAGGTAGTGTTTGTAAAGGAAAATCCTCTGGCAGAAATACAGTTCTGAATAATGAACTGCATCCGGTAAAGGTTGGAATTTGGGTCGCCATGTCACGTAGAAGAATTATTGGTCCAATATTCTTCAACGACAATATAAATGCACACAATTATCGACAACAGATCTTAGAACCATTTTTAAACCAATTGCATCCTGACGAACTACACAATGGATACTTCCAACAGGATGGTGCCACAGCTCATACAGCAAATGAAACAATAAGGTTTCTCGAAGAATTTTATGATAACCGATTAGTAGGGGAGAGGTGGCATGAAAGGGACAAGTGTTGAAAGGGACAGTTGCTCAAACATTCAATCTGCTAAGAATATAAATTTATACTATTAGCCGATAGATGTCACTAGGGGTACACAATTCTATCCCGTAACCTTGTGGTGTTAGTAATTACTGTTCACAAGTCAATTAGTGATGTGCGTTTGTGGCTGTCAGATTATTAAAAAGCTGTACTTAGTGATTAATGTTTATTAATAGTTATTGAAGTATTAAAGCTAGTGAAAGGGCTTTGAGTTAAAGTAGATACCTTGTGGATTTATGTATTATATGCAATTTGACTGAAGGCTTGGTAAGTTTTACATAAATTTCTTATTTCGTCATCTTTGCCTCGTTGTGATGAAAGGGACAGACATTGAAGTATTGAAAGGGACATGTCCCTTTCAATCCTGATTTGTGTCTTTCATTATTTATGGTGTTTTTTCTGCTTACTATAGTAGCTATATTTAATTGCAGAGTTCAAATATTGCGTAATATGGATACTACACCCAAAAAGAGGATAAGAAAATCCAAAGAAACTATACAAGAGGCTATAAACTTGGTGTTAGAAGGTAGAATGTCTATTAGATCAGCTGCATCTGAATTTGATATAGCTAAATCCATGCTAGCTCGACTAGTGACGCAGGCAAAAGCATGTATTCCTGAAAATAAGTTTGTTTATGAGCCACAGATTGGAAACAGAAGAGTGTTTTCTCTTGAAGAAGAGATAAGCTTGAGCCAATATCTCAAAATTTCCTCAAAAATGGCGCATGGTCTCACATATTTACAAACTCGAGAACTTGCATACCAATACGCTGCGAAATTAAATAAAGAGATGCCAAAAAATTGGACAATTGAGAAAAAAGCAGGTGTGGATTGGATTAAACTCTTTATGAAGAGACATCCTGAGCTGTCACTACGCCGTCCAGAGAAAACAAGTTTGTCGCGGGCAACCGCTTTTAATCCAACGACAGTAAAGACATTTTTCGAAAACTTGGAGAAAGTGTTAAAAAGGTACTCATTTACAGGAGACAGAATTTATAACGCTGACGAAACCGGCTTAACTACCGTTACTGAGCTGCCCTCCATTATCGCTGAACGTGGAGCTAAGCAAGTAGGACAGGTTACCTCAGCTGAACGGGAACAGCTTGTAACAATGTTGGCATTTGTTTCTGCCTCAGGTAACCACGTTCCTCCCGTTTTCATATTTCCTACGGTTCGGTTTAAGGACTTTATGCTGGAAGATTGCCCTACCGGAAGCCTAGGCTTATGTCACAAAAGTGGATGGATTACATCTGATAACTTTTATCTGGCATTCAAACATTTCGTGGAAAAAGTACGACCATCTAAAGAAAACCCGGTTTTACTACTAATTGACAATCACGAGAGTCACATTAATATCGATGTCATATATTACGCCCGTGAAAATGGAGTAATAATATTAACATTTCCGCCACACTGCAGTCATAGGCTGCAGCCCTTAGACATCTCGGTATTCGAGCCATTTAAAAATTATTTTAAAGTTGCCCAAAATGATTGGATGGTATCAAACCCGGGTAAAACGATATCAATTTATCATTTACCAAAATTAGCCAATTCTGCTTTTATAAGCGCTTTTACGCCTAAGAATATTTGTGCCGGATTTTCAAAGGCTGGTATTTATCCATTTGATAAAAATATATTTGGGGAACAAGATTTTCTATATGCGTCTGTAACAGATCACGAAGATCCAAACAAACAAATTGAACAAGAAGCGCCAAATCTAGAAGCTGGACCCTCCACTGAATCACAGCATTCCTGCTCCACTGACCCATCTATAATTATATCACCTGCTTCCATTAAACCATTTCCAAAGGCACCTCCTAGACAACTTCATCGAAGAGGAAGAAAAAAGGGACTAGTCGCATTATCACTGCCAGTCCAGAGAAAAATGAAATAGAGGAAGCCTGTGCATTAAAAAATTTAGACTAAACAAGATCAACGCAGATGTGAAAATAAAAGCAATTAAAAAAAAAGTTTTGCAAAGTGATAGCAGTGAAAGCAGCAATGAAGAAGATGTTGTCTATGCCGAGAGTGACAATTCTTTCGATTGGGAGGTCGAGGAAGAAACGAAGCACGTTGAGAATGATTGTTTTAACTTGAATGATTTTGTCGTCGTTAAATTTGTGAAAAAGAAAATGATTAGACATTTTATTGGACAAATAAATAAAATCATGGAAAATGGAGAAGTCAGTGTTAAGTTTAAAAAAAAAGTGAATAACAGTTCCTACCACTTTGTTTTTCCTGAGAATGATGACATAGCTGATATCGATAAAGAGGATATAGTACTCAAACTACCCCCACCTCTTGATAATGCCGGAACTGCTTTTTTTTCATTTAATATTGATTTATCACACCTACTTTAAATGTTTTTGTATGTGTCCCTTTCAGCCCCAAATGTGTCCCTTTCAATCCGGTGAAATGTGTTGAAAGGGACAAATACTGTGGAATGTATATTTCCAATTTTTTTGTATTAAGAACTTATTTTTTTATATTTTTGTGTGCAAAACACTTTTGCAAATGTTGTACTATAAATATTATCAGGTGCAATAGATGTAAAATAAAGTGATCTTACTTATAGACTGATTTATCTTAAGAATGTCCCTTTCATGCCACCTCTCCCTAAGCAGGAATCTGTGGCCCCCTCGGTCACCTGATCTTACACCTTTGGATTTCTTTTTGTTCGGATACCTACTTAAAAAATAAGATATACAAAAATCCTCTACATACTATTGAAGAACTGCAGCAAGCCATTACTGATGCAATTAGAACAATATCTCCAGAAGTATTAATTAAAGTCTCCGACAATATGAAGAGAAGGGTTAATACATGCCTGGAAACAAATGGTGAACATTTTCAACACCTTTTATGATACCTAACTAAATATCTTGTTAAAGTTTAAGTTAAGTTTAATAAATGAATTATTTTCCTCATAATTTATTGCTTGTCTAAATAACTTGTAAGTTGATTTTACATTAGCTGAATAGCTATACACGTTTTTATATGACAATGAGAGGTTATGTTAATTATTCCTACGCCTATGTATACTTCGTTTCACTATATTAGATGACCTTGGCACGCTTCAATCTTTGTTGCTCGCACGTAGAACCAATGTAAGTACATCCAGTATAAACTGAAAAAAAACCAAGAGAAGTCAGATCTAACAGAAGTCACCCGAACTCCCAATCCTCACCACGTGAGGGAGGGGAGAGATAGGGTGATACACAAAGGAAAGACAGCCGAAGCATCCTTGAAGATAAGTCCAGAACGACGCCGACGGTTCTAACGAGGGTGCTAACGAAAGGGCGGTTCAATTGGTTGTCACAGGAAAGAGATGTTCCGTGGGGGATCGCACAAGTTCTTCTTTCTTACATTTATAAAACCAATATGATTTTGTTCCAATTACTTTGAACACTTCAAACTGTTATGTTTCAATCGTTAAATATATTTGTCTCCTGCAAATAAACTATTAATTAATTAACTTTCCAAATGTATTCTGCGTATTTAAACATTAAATATTTTTCATACTTGTTCATGGCTTTAAGTCGGATATTAATACCTACTGGCCGCATTTGTATTGTATCTTTTGCGTGTCTATTTCACTCTTTATATTGATTTTCGTTTTTATAAAGTTATATGACATTGCAGTAACTGTCGGTATGCCCTGCAGCAGCGTTGAAAGTATTAGTCATCAATAATTTGGTGATTAAGGTGATCAGGAAACTAACAGAAAGAAACGGCAATTAATACTCGTGTAACGGAATCGTCATAACATTTATTAACACTCAACACCATTTGATTATATAATTTACAAAGCAACACCTAATACTAATCTTCAGATGAACTATCATCAATATCGGCTCCGGCAGTTTCAAGCTGTTGTTCTAAAACAGTCAATCTATGGCGATGCAGCAACACTAAATGCCAGAAAGCATTATTGTACTTAGCTAGGCAGTTGTGTTTGCATTTTAGGAAGTGCATCGATATCTTATACTGCGGTGTGGGAAGAATGATGCCTTTTCTACCTTCTTCTGTGGATTGTGTGGTCCCCATTCCGCAGAGGGCGTTGCTAAAGCACTCACTGTCTGCAACATATTTAATATATGTTAATGACGTATAAAATATTTCAGGTCCAAATAGCGCCAAAATCTCCCGATTTAGTTCAAGTTATAATATTGCATTGCTGTTGTTCAAATCGGAAATTTTCAACGCTATCCTCGTTTTGGTAGATACGTACCCCAGCCTTCATGTGCTTCAAGCAAGTGTACAAGAAAACTACTAATATACTGAGGAGTGCAGAGATGGTTATCAAATGTGCTAATAGTACAACATCTACATCAGTTACACAAACTGGATTTGTATATTGATTATAACCTACTAGTATAAAGCAAAGCTAAAAAGAAAAGGAAATATAATCTTCAATTTAACATTTCAATTCACAAACCTTACCGCTGCTAATATTGGTATCGTTTTCCACGATGTGATCCAAAACTTTTCCGGAGTATAACCGTACATGAATAGGTAATCTTCCACTACAGCTCTAGTCGAATAAATAAAAAATATCCCTAGAGATACAAGTAATAGTAAAGTAGAACTCCATAGTGGCATCACACATCGTCTCCAAGGACCAAACAGTCCAAGTCCATAAGTACCCAGAAGAAATGTGCTACAGCAGAAACTCAAAACACATATGGCTATAACCAAGTATACTTGGTACTCCCCTAAGTACGAATACCTTTGATGTAAAGAATTTGCAATCCCTATTATTGTATATATAGGAGGACAGGCGGCAGAATATGCTAGACAAACATACCATAGAGGTATAAATACGTTGCGCCCAGTCGTTCTAAAGAGTACATCAGGAACCAGGACAAACAGGATGTCTCTAGCTAGAAGATTTATTTGGAAAATTTATTCATGTCTTAAAAAAAGGATAATTCCAAATTTTGTGTCATGGCTTATAATATAAGGTATGTATGCAGTGGCGTGGAGTGGATCAGAAATTGGCAGAACACATGCAACAGGAAACATTAACTTGGAAAAATGTTTCAAACCTAATTGTCGCTGTCTTTAAATTTTGAGCTTGCCTCGGACTAGACTTTTGTGGACGGAATGTACATTTGGCTTACCACTTAAGAGAAATTCTAAATCTCTTTAATTTTCCTCAGGCGGGGTTAGTTATCTCTTGTCAATAATATGCAATAAAGTTCTAACATCAATAGCCACAAGATGCACAAGAGATAAAGATCCAGCAAATATTTCTGAATTATTATAGATTTGACACCAAATTTTTCGCGCGTCAACCAGTTAGCAGGTCCTTGAAGATGTTTCTCCTATAGAGCGATTTCTTGGGTTTATTCCATGTGTAGCGTACACAGAAAACCCCTCACGTTTTGTTCAACCACTAAGGACCAACCTAGGAATATTCGATTAACTGGATTGCAGGGCATCACAGCTGTGCGCCTCTTCAAATCAGGCTAACATAAAAACTTGAACAATGGTTTAACGTTTACAAATTTGTCTATTGATTCGATATTAGGAGCTATGGCTCTGACGTCAGCCGATACTAAATGTGTCTGTTCTAGGTGACAATATCTTTTTCTGGCCACCGTCATGCTGTAGCATCTAATAGGTTCCACGGTTTTACTATATTCGTAACAAAATCGGCATTTATCGCTGTCTACCTTAGCCATCTTCTTGTGGTGATGCCTCAGAGTGCTTTGGCAAGAGAATAAGGCCGAAGATGGTGCTACGATCTCACTAAGAGATTGTAGATTTATTTTTTCTTCAGTCTCTCACTATTGAAGATGAACCTTTATATTCTAGTAAGCAGAATGGCTCTAGTCCAGTAAATTGAGACTCCGTGTGTTTCATTGCAAGACCATCAGATGTCTCATTGCCTTACCATCCCCAGTGACATCACTACAGTGTGTAACAGGATGAGCTTACGTTAGCCGTATCTTAGCAAGTGCCACATTTGTAAATTTGCAGAGTTATTTTGGGCATGGGGGCAAACTTTTGGAAAATATTAGTACATATTTTCTATTTCCGGTTTCGCCGGAAGCACAATCAACTTCATTTTTTTAAATGGATTACCCAATTTTTTTCAAACAATTGAATTCAGCAATAAATTTGGCGTATAGATTATTTATTTCGACTGGTGTAAACATTACCGTTTTATAGCTAACTTGATTTCTATGAAAATTTTATCAAATTACATCGTAGTACTTAGTGACGTATTTCTTCGGTATGCAGAAGAGTTGATGAATGTTTATTGGAAGTTAGACAGCTACTAAGATGGGTTATTGAAAATTATTTTTACTTGTGTGCAAATACTATACAGGATGTTAGTAATTACCGACCTAATATGTTAAATTTCAAACACTAATAACTTCGTAATTTTAAATGGAACGCCCTGTATATTTTTATCGCAGACGGTAGAAAATTAAATTCTTCTTCAAATGATATTACATTTCTCTATACCTAAAATGAATATTTTAGGAGCTATTCGCAAAATATGTGAATGTATTCAGATACTTCGTGTGAGCGCTAAAGGTGGCTATGAAAATTCGTTACAGTTTTAGCGTAATGTCTAATTTTCTAATGACAGTTTAATAGCGTGTTAATAAACTTCCTAGTATATCACACAGTTCCTAATCTAGTATACGAAAATGTCACGTTTAGGATTAACAAATCAGTATTACCTGAATTTATTGATAGTTTATGGAGAGTCCGGAAAAATTTTAAGTCGAACATGTGTTTTATTTCGACAAAGGTATCCGGACAGGCCAATTCCCTCTAAAGATCTAGTGCGACGGTTAGTTAAAAATTGCTTAGAACATGGACAGTTTAGGCCAAAATTTAATTAAAAAAAAATTGATGACGAAGTAGTTGAAATTGGTGCTATGGGATATTTCTATACCAACCCCACTGCATCACTTCGAGAAGCAGCGACAACTTTAGAAATTTCAACAATGTCCATTCAAAGAGTACTAAAAAGACATAAATGGAGACCATTTTCATACCAGCAGGTACATCACTTACATCCGCAGGATTTCTTATATAAATAGGGTCAACTTTTGTGAATTCTTCACCATAGCTTGTCAAGACGACGAAAATTTTACGAAGAAAATCATTTGGACTGACGAAGCTAAATTTACCAAAAATGGCCTCTTTAATAAACATAACAGTCATTTTTGGGTATCCGAAAATCCCTATGTAACTAGAGGAAAGGGATATCAGGAAAGTTAGCAATTTAATGTTTTTGCGTTATAAAAAATAATCGCATACTTTGTCTACATTTTTATAACGAAAATTTAAATGGGGAAAGGTATTTAGATATATTGCGCAATATTGTGGAAGAAGAGAACTTAATACACTGGCTATTATCGAATTAAATACTGCTTGGTATCAAATGGATGGTGCACCGGCTCACAGAACAAGAGATGTACACTTATTCTTGGAGAGGTTATTTGACGGAAAGTTTATTGCAAATGTAGTTCCATACTTGTGGCCTCCACGTTCACCAGACTTGACCCCTATGGATTTTTTCCTTGGGGGCTATGTTAAGGACAAAGTTTACAGTACTCCGGTGATAACTGCAAAGGAAACAAAAGAAAGAATACGAGAAGTACTAAATTCATTATCAGAAGCGCAAATAAAAAAGGTCACTAGTAGTCAAGTGCTAAAACGAATTAATAAATGTTTGGAACTGAATGGGGCTAAATTTGAACAAAATTTGAATTAATTTATTACTTTCTAATACCTTATTTATTCATTCTTAACACAGTTTTCTTTAATGTTATCTTGGTTACGAAATTTTCCTATTCTGTTTCTTCTTTACTGGAAAAATATATTTGTTTTTTATTTCTTTATTAACATGTTATCCAACTGTCATTAGAAAATTAGACATTACACTAAAACTGTGACGAATTTTCATAGCCACCTTTAGCGCTCACGCGAAGTTTCTGAATACATTCACATAATTTGCGAATAGCTCCTAAAATATTCATTTTAGGTATAGAGAAATGTGATATCATTTGATGAAGAATTTAATTTTCAACCGCCTGCGGTAAAAATATACAGGGTGTTCCATTTAAAATTACGAAGTTATTAGTGTTTGAAATTTAACATATTAGGTCGGTAATTACTAACATCTTGTATAGTACTTGCACACAAGTAAAAATAATTTTCAAAAGCCCATTTTAGTAGCTGTCTAACTTCCAATAATCATTCATCAACTCTTCTGCATATCGAAGAAATACGTCCCTAAGTACTACGATGCAATTTGATAAAATTTTCATAAAAATCAAGTTAGCTATAAAACGGTAATGTTTACACCAGTCAAAATAAATGATCCATACGCCAAATTTGTTGCTGAATTCAATTGTTTGAAAAAAAATTGGGTAATCCATTTAAAAAAATGAACTTGATTGTGCTTCCGGCGAAACCGGAAATAGAAAGTATGTACTAATATTTTCTAAAAGTTTGCCCCCATGCTCAAAATAACTCTGCAAATTTACAAATATGGAACTTGCTTAGTTACTGAGATACAGCTAACGCAAGCTCGTCCTGTTACACCCTGTATAATTGTGTTTTGTTGAGGTAAAGCTTTGAAAGTATTCCTATCTGAAAAATGGCTGCTCTTTCTTTGGATTCCCACGTTTGGCAAACTTGGGTTGCTAAATACTTCAAAGTATTTGACGCCAACAGTCAAACCATGGCGTCATTTGGTGTTTGGAGTTTTGCCAACTCTCCTAGTTATTGTAGAATTTGAAGATGGTCCTTTAAGTCTTCTAATTTGATGACTGTATTCCGTTCCATCCTGATAGTACCCATCATCGTTTCCTTCTTCATCCTCACATGTAAGTGCAAAAGAGTCACACAAGTTTATTCTTTGGTGGGCTCAACAAGTCGTCACTAAAGGCAGGAGAAACTCAAAGCTCCATTTAGAGCAAGTTTTGTAATTTCATTATACATAGGTTATAGAATCTGCCAATATAAACCTACAGGATTCATGGCAATAATAGACAATTTGGACAGTCTGCTATTAATGAATCAATAGCATCATTCAAGATATTGAAGCAATCCAGGATTTTATCATGGTATTGGATCCTCTTTGGTGAATCCCCAAATCCGCCCTTGAGTGTATGTATATGTAAAGTCATAAAGTCTCAAAGATGTAGTGTAACTTTACGAGCATACTTACGTCGAAATTTCAAGCATCGTCCATCCGCGATCTTGTAATGTGTGAGATTTTCTTTCACTAGACATGTGCCTACTGATAAAAATAATAGGAACCCCAATAGTTTTAAGGGTGATATAATAACTGCAGCGTATTTCGGATGAAAACTGGATGGCATCAAGCTGCCTAACCAAATCATGTTTCCCAGCACATTTATTGAGGACGCATGCAAAATTAAATCGATCCAAAACTAAATAATAAAGTTTGAGATGTATGTAGTTGCCCATGAAGCTTAGGTTTAATTTAAATATTTCTAAATACGTCCTACATACGTGAAACTGAAACACAGACTTGTTCTCGATCCAATCGATAAGCGTCGCATTGGAAATCGTGGACCATGATATCTTGTTTAGACAATATATGCAAATCAAAATCATGGTGCATACACAGACCAGCTGCAAAACAACTGCAGTGCGCCTGATATAACGCATTCCGAGCATTGAACATATCATGATATATATCCACGTTGTGGAAGATGTAATTAGCCACGGCGCATTAAACAAACGGCGATCATGGAGAACATTAAACTCATGCCCAATATTACTTAAATTAAGAGAGAGAGAGAGAAGTGGAATTGTATTTTATAAGTGTGATATCTTACTATATGTAGCTCCTAAGTGACGTTTCAACGTATTCGGATCCTAAATTGCAGTCAAGTGTAGTATTCCACACGGTAGTCGGATACATTGTTACACAATGCGTGTCATTATTTGTACATTTACTAATACCGTTGGCCATATCTCCAGTACTGAATTTCAAAACCATAAGCAAAGCAAAACTGGACATCCTTACATTTCGTAGTTCCGACATTAAACGCAACAAAGCAAGACTATATCCAATACCTGTAAATCAGAATTGTCGTGCATGCTTTAATAGATTATGTAGAATGATTATAATCACCTTCAAGTAATGGTGTACATTTCCAGAAACTTATGTAACTTTGCTTAGAATAAGTACTCATAAAAGTAAATAACATGAACAGTGGCATCCCCATAATCGCAGTTAATACACAATATATTATGGTTACAAGAACTGCAAATTATAATTAAAAGACAATTGTATTCTCATCTATAATTATTTACGATTCTTACTAGCTCCATGCGTAATCACAAGTTCCATGTAGATTAAAATGTAATACAAATTCATCTGAAATGTGCAGGAAATAGTAAGATATTCTACTAATTTCAATTCATCCTAGAACAAAATTGAACACTTTATTATATCAGATATGTGCAAATAATGGCTGGGGTATCTAACGCGAAATTGTTCTGTGAATGCAGCTTTGATATCCTTTCGTCGAGATTTTCTTAGTTGGGCTAAAAGCTGAGATCGCGGTACGTACATTATGTCTATTTTCTATTGATAATATTTATACAATTTTATTTATTTATACAGAGTTTGACAGTATGTCGTGTCAACGGATTATCAATGTGCAAATTGACAAGTAGTGGTCGACAGTGGATTAATATAAGGCGTTTACGAAAATTATCTCAGTTGGTAACAGGTTGAACCGAATGCGTTCGAATATGTAACAAGTTACATTATCTCGCGTTCGAATATCTTACCGAATTAACCCGGTACATACACCTAGTTAAGAGTTTTTGGATCAAGTAAATTTGTCGGTACACGCGGTAAATTATTGAACATAACCTAAAAAACCAGAGAAGCGAACGTTAAAGCTGTTTATAGATAATGAGTGATCAAATACTCAACTTGGCTGAGTGCTCTATTTGCCATTTTCAAGAGGAATATCAAATAGTACAGGAACATTTTGATGAAATTCATGTTCTACAAGAGGAAAACCACCAAGATGATGAGGCAGAAAGAGACGTATTCGAAGGTAACAGCTAATAAAAATTAAATGCTTAAAAATGTACCTACTAATAAATTATATTACTATTATTTAGATATATCTGAAAATGAAGACACCACAACAAAGTGGATTTTAAGTCGCCGAAAAAAACAAATAAATCTATTTGGCACTCAATATCCATTGAAATGATTGAAACGGGAGTCAAATTTACATCAGAACAGTGTGACACCAAGTTCAGAAATTAAAAAAAAAACGTATAAACGTATTAAGGACTCCAATGGAAGAATTGGTCGGGGCTATATTTTTATGCATTTGAAAAGCGTTTTGGTAAAGATGCTGATGTGATGCCCCCATGCCTTGCTAGCAACACTAGTGGACTAGTTTTTATTGACAAAAATGGTCCATCATCATCAGCATCAGATGATTCATCTCGGTGCTCTAGCAGAGCAGAAGTAAGTAGTTATTTTGTGATTGTAAGAAATAGCTATGTTGAATTTATTATAGAATGCTGCTAGCCCTGTTACAGATCCAGTTGTGATGTCTACTACTACTCATTCACGTAAAAGAACAGCAACATCAACCCTTGTACCAGAATGGTTAAAGCAACTACGATCTGATGCAGCTGTACGCCATAATAAAAAAATGGCTGTATTAAAGGAACTAATGGAAGTTCTGAAACAATAAATTTCTGGTTTAGCCAGAATTATTTGTAATTTTATGAAATGTAAAATATAAGTTAGGTTTGATGTAGGAATAAGTTGTAAGAATAGTTGTACTAATAACACACAAATAAAAGAAAGAATTTTATTTTAACATATTCGCAATAATATTTCTTTTTTGGACACCTCTTTTATCATTACCATCATTATTGTTACAGTATCTATAATCGTCTTCATTAGATTCTATTTCTACTTGTATAATGTCATCTTCTTTGATACAGATATTATGTAAGACAGTCCTGTAGCAATTTACATGCTTTAATATTCGAAAACGTCCTTTAAGTATTCCAAATGCCTGTTCGATACAGGATATCCTACAAATACATAAACATAAGTATACATTCAAACTTTCACTGCATATATAGAATACATACCAGCAAACACATCAGTAAAGGTGTAATCAGCTTTGCTGCTTGTAATATTATTGAATAATAATGATGTCTATTACAATACGTGGTCTGATATTTTGCAGGTGCTGTTATTGGAATGTGAGTTCCATCTATGGCCCCTATTACATTAGGAAACCCTTGTCGTTCTTGAAAATGCTCCACTGTTTCAGTTAAATCTTGAATTCCTGATGGCCACTTAATGTAATGATGATAAGTTGACTAATTCTTTTGTCATGCTATTTTGCACAATTGTTAGCCAGACGTTCCTGACTTCAAGGTTCGATCTGATAACGGTGTTAGCAACTTTCTTTTGGTACTATGACTATCCTTCAATAGCACTGTTGCTTCTTCCCATGAGATCCGGCGGTTTTCTTCCGAAACATGTACAGCCAAAGTCGATCTATTTGTTTCCTGTAATCGGATTTTTTTTTATGTACTATGAAGTGAGTCTAGGAGTTTGTACATCGCAGAACTTCATCAGCTAAGAACTAAGGGATGCTGAAAAAAACAAAGGAAACAAAGGAAATAGCATCGTCATGATGAAGCACTGCCCATATATCTACTTAATTGAGAAGTCAACTTCCTCGAAGGCTATTCATACTAATAAACATCCCTGAACAAGTTCCGTGAGATGCTCATGCATGAAACTCGAAGTCAATTTTTTTTTAATGTGGTGGGTGCTTAGTTGCAGTGACTCCGTAAACTGTATCGCTTGTCTGGCTATCACTGCAACTCTCGCGGTGTAGTTTTTGTGTGTGTATGTTGTGTTCAATTGGCTTTGTGACAGCACCATATCGCCTTTTATGATGCCGCGCTGTTAATCACTTTGCTCCCAACAGCGAATGGCAAGTCGATCCGGGATTAAACTCTCTGAAAAAATGTCACCGTCCCTCCAGAGAATTGAACCCCGGCGCCTATCGTCCTCTCACAACAATAGTCAGCCGCCTCACCACTGCGGCCATCGACCCATTTTTTAATTGACTAAAATTGATGGCATTATTGTAGGAATCTTCCCTGAAGATAGAAATTCTTTACTGTATCTCTTGAAGCAGAAGTAGAACACTAAACAACCCACAAAACGCCACCGTAGAGTGGGGTAACTTTGAGACTGGATGTACAACTTTGGGACAAACGGTAATTTACGATTTGTTTATTTCTGCCCATGTATTTGACATTGGCGCGCAATCAGCATTTCCATAACTGCATAATAACTGCTAATTTGTGCTGCTACCTCGCGACACATTTCTGAAACTGTAGTGCAACTGATCATAATAATAATAGTGAACCGTTTAGTTTGTGCGGAAACTTGCGGAACTGGTGACAGGTATGTATTTAGAGAAGTACATGTTTAACTGTGTATTTCATACAATATTTTTAGTTTTAACATTTGCGTCTTATTTTTTAACCTTAAAGTTGTGAAGTTTCAGAAGGCAACGGGGTAAAATTGGGACTGTCCCAATGCTACCCTTCAGCATGTGCATATATATGTATATTTACTGCACTATTTCACTTTTTCAGTGTACAACTTAGCCTACCATGCTCAGAGTTCCAAAACATGCTCTTGGTACACGTCCGTACAAAAATTACACGGGAGAAAGTTTGAATGAAGCCTTGGAAGCTGTACGAAAGAAGAGTTTGTCGATTCGAAACGGAGCATCCAAATATGGCATTCCGAAAAGCACTTTGCATTTGAAATTTCAGGGAAAACACTTGAACACTGTAGGACGAGCACCTTTTTTCACAAGTGACGAAGGGCTGCAACTTGTAGGTCACATTATTATCATGTCCAACTACGGCTTTCCTGTGAATACCATCGAACTTCGTTGTATAGTTAAATCCTACTTGGACCCGTGCAGGTGAAATGAGGAGCGTTTTAAAGACAATTTACCAGGAAATGATTGGGCGGAGGGTTTCATGCGTCGACACAAAGCAGTGTTAACCCAGCAAACCGCAAAAACTGATAAAGAGGTTGTTAACAAGTTCTTTGACAATTTAGAGAAGGAGCCGAGCAAAATTCCAAATACTAACATTTGGAATTACGATGAAACAAATTTGGTCGATGATCCTGCGGCCGGAAAAATAATCACAAAGAGGGGAACTAAGTACCCAGAGAGAATTCAAAATTTATCAAAGGCGTGCACTTCAATAATGATGTGTGGAAACTCAACCGGTGATGCGGCACCACTTTACAAGGCTGAGAAAATTTGGACAACCTGGACCGGAAACGGTCTTCCCGGTACTTGGTACAATAGAACAAAATTAGGTTGGTTTGACTGTCACACTTTCTAATATTGGTTCATATCATCAGGCTGTGGAAAGAGAATGATATAAAAGTCTTAGCGCTACCACCGAATGCAACTCATCTTCTCCAACCACCAAACGTGGCTTATTGTCGCCCCATGAAAGTGGCTTGGAGAAGGGTTTTAAAAGAGTGGAAGGAAACAGCTGCTGGTAGTCGGTGTGCATTTGTGCCCAAGGACCAATTTCCCGCTCTTCTCCACATCTACAACACGACAAGTACCTCGCCAGAAACGAAGAAGGGATAGCGACAGCAGCAGCAGCGACGATAGCAATGCCCAATTTTTATTACAAGACTCCGAAGATAGCGAAACAGCTGTGTTGATACCATGCCCACAATCTCCGTGTTTCACACGAAATTTTGCAGTTGAAGACTACGTTTTGGTAAGGTACGATGACGAAATTTACCCAGGACGAATCTTAGAAATAAAAGGCAATGAGGAAATGTTCATATTATCTGCTATGCAGAAGGCAGGTATGAACTGAAAATGGCCAACAAAGTCCGATCGAATATACAGGGTGTTTCCTAATTGAATACCAATATTTTAGGGGACGATTTTTTGGCCTATTATAAAAAGAAAACTTCATATGAACGTATGACCTAAACGTCTTAACGTTTGAGATACAGGGTGGTAAAGTTTTCAAAAATAAATAGTTTTTCATTAATTCCTGTAATACTACTTTAGATATTTTAATGAAATGTGGTATACGTGTATTGTGTATCAAGAGGCATTATTGAGTGCACCACATTTTTTTTAATTCCACCAGTGGCGTTGGTACGGAATTTCAGCTAGGTACCTATTCTGACAGACGTTTAGGTCATACGTTCATATGAAGTTTTCTTTTTAAAATGGACCAAAAAATCGTCCCTTAAAATATTGACATTCAATTAGGAAACACCCTCTATTGCACCATAAATGAAATAGTCCTGCAGATAAGCCAGCCTGCACAAATCGGAAGAAGAAAAATATTAAAGTTCGAGAAATCAACTCTCTTACAACAATTAATTCAACGTTCTAATTAAATTTTTTGTTTTCTTTAAATGTTCATTTATTTCACGTTACAAAGTAATAAACATTTAAAAAAAACCTCTTGTGGCATGTTCTGAATAAATTGATGATGCTTTAAATAGGAGACTTATGTCTAACATTCGGACTAATTGATTTTTTATCTAAAAACACCAATGTCCCAAAGTTACCCAACTTGATGGGGTAATATTGGGTCAACGATCACAGTCTTTAATGGGAATGTCATTGCTTATATAGTGAAATCACGTTCATATTTTGAAAGAGGAAGCTTAACTTAGCATTAGATCATGGTTTCAGTGAATTGGCTCATTTGGTTTTGATAGGAGTCGTAATCAACCTAAAAACCTATCCCAAAGTTACCCCGTTCGGTACAAAACATTTTAACTAAAAACCGACGAGTTTCGATAGCAGTTTTATTATCGCCTTGATAATGACAACTTTGCTGTCCAAACGCGCCGGCTTTTAGTAAAAAAGTTTGTTGGTGTTTTGTGAGTTGAAGTGTTTAGTGATTTTTCCTGAAGATTTTCATCAAAATCTTTCATGATTAGAGCACATTTAATGGACTAATTCTATTATTTGTACTATTTTCTCTAGTCTTATGGAGAGCAATACAAGGAAAGCTAATTCGCTCAAGTTTAATGAAATAATTGGCATGGCAATACACTTTGAGTTATGTCCCGTACCGACAAAATGCTAACCTACCATTTCTTACCATGGAATTTCGATTTCCACTTTCCGTGCACCATGTGTAATCAGATTTGGGGCAGGCGAAGCCAGTTGGCAATAGAGTCCATTCGACGCAACCATAAGACCATAGGACTAGCCCAGGGCAGACCAGACGGGTACTACGGGCAGTGACCAAATCTTATTCTGTATAAGATAAGAATCGCAAAACCTAGAAAAAGCCTAAACTTCTTGTGTGACTTCGCAGCTAGTGAAGGCTGGATTAGTCACTGGAAAACCCACCATGGCACACGGTTTGTTTCAATTTCTGGTGAAAAACAATCTGCTGATACCAAGGCGGCTAAGAAGTTTTTTCGGTGAAGAAATTGTCGAAGAATGTGAACTGTTAACTTGTCAAATTCATAACATAAACGATGCCCGGCTTAAGCTATATAATGCTTTCAAAGAAAACGTTCGTTGCATCAAATGAAACCGTGGCAAGAATGAAATTTTTGAAAGATAGTCTAACCACTGCTCTTTGCAATAACGCTGATGCTACACACAAGCTTTCTGTTCTTTTTTGACAAATCTAAAAATCTCAGGGCATTCAAAAACATAAACTCTTCCTTGCCAGTTTATTACAGCAATCAAAAATTTGTTTGGATAGATTGGCAGCTTTTCAAATCTTGGTTTCTTAGACGAATTTGTTCCATCTATTGAAAAAGACTTGAAACAACAAAAGCTGCCTGAGGAGAAATTTTAATGCCAAGAAGACTGTATTTGACGCTATGAAAACTAGTTGTGAAGACGAGCAAAACAAGGAAAACTGCCGGTGAAGTTGAGTTCAATACATCGAGCAGAATTCAATACCTATGGACATTGTGAATTAAGAAATTGATAAACAGTGCAGTAAAGTTTAGAATTTTATCTATCTTGGCAATTATTTATTTTATTTTATATGTAAGAAATGGCACACCTTTCGCAGTAAATCATTTTTTTAATTTTGCCCGTAAGAGATACAAACTAAATATAAATATTCTTGACTGTAGATCTTGCCATCGACATCTACACGATTGACTACCACAACTAAACAGCAAGAGGGAGATAGATCAAAGCGTTACTCGGTGGCATTATGTAAAACAGTCCATGAATTGCGATCGTTGGCAGTCATTAATAAGATGGGTTAAGAGCGCTACTCTCGGCGCCATTCAACTTGTTGAGAGGCACAGGTTAATAGACAGGTATGACCAATATACGTAGCAAACTGTATACCTGTGTATTGTTTAGCCAGAAAGAGGTTTTTCTTTACTCGATGGCCGTGGGAAAAGCAAAGGTTTACCTATACGTATATATGTGTATACATATATTTATACTAACTCTTGTGATGAAGAGTTTGCTCGTTTTCTTGCGCATATAACACCGGTGATCGTGTTGAGTAGCTGTTGTAAATGTTACGCGCAATTCTCCGTATTAATAGATGATATTGTGTATCATCGTGGACCGGAATGTCAATATTTGAGTATCGTTGGACGTCCTCAATTGCCAGAAACCGACTCCATTTCGTTTTCTTTTTCTCATGGCAAATACATGCGTACGCATATCACAGTACTGTACACACATGTGTGTTGAGAATCTGAGCAAATATTTTCCACTTGCATATTTCGTATAATTGCATAGGAGACTATAATGCTTCATTTTACGAATTAGTAAGTTGTTAACTGACGGTTAAAGAATTCCTATACGAACGAACTCGATGTACATAAGTCCCAGTATTTATAAATTATAAATACAAACATAATCAGAAATTCCCATTGTTCATTTCTTTCGCGCCATCTAACGCATGTCGATTGTCAAACGATCACATGAATAATGCAGCACCATTCAAAATTAATACCGCGAGCGATTTCAGTTCGGCTTTACTTTTTCAAGATTAATAGTTATTACCGGTATTATTAATACAATCGGAGTATATATTTTCCGTTCTCATGTTTTTCGTGAACGGCAACATGGTGCTGAATGTGCCCGTACAGTCGGCGTTACCTTTTTGTTTTCGCCTCGCTTTTGTTCTTCAGAGATTTATGTGAGTCTGTGTGCAAATTAATTACATAAGTTACTGGTGACGGCCATTTATCGACAGTAATACTCATTTAACGCGAGTGTAAGTGAATTTTATTGTATGTTCGACAATTAATAGCGACGACTAATAATTTTTATTGCAATTTCTCTGACGTTTCTGAGGGGATTTATTTTTAATATAAAGCTAAATATTGTACACATTTATAATGAGCAAGAGGAGCAAACTGTTTCACTTTTCAAAACGTTTTATAAAGTTTAAAATTTAAATCTGTGACCCTATTTACTAGTACTATGGATGGGCGAGAACGTAATGGTCGCGCATATGCTTCAAGAGACCTGACACTCTCCACTATTTTGGACGCATGGAGGAATGGGGAAGAAGGCTTTGGCCTTGATTATGCACGTCTTTTGGCCATAGTGATCTCACGTACCTGAGCTCGGTCTACTGGGCAGGCAGCTAAATTCTGGGGAAGGATACCTCGGACCATCCAGCCAGTGATGTAAACCACGGTTGGTCAGAAGACCCCCAGGGTGTATCCCTGGCCGACCAAGGATAGCTCCATCGTGGGAATACTTGGTTAATAGTCTAACGGCAAACTATAGAGAGCTCGCAGCTGGTTGGGTGAACTCTCGCCAGGTGAGCAGCGTATCTGGTCGAGATCTCCCACCCCTACCAGTGCCGTGTCCTGCGGGCTCTGTAATTTAGTATATAACTGGTATTTGTTGATGCGGAGCTCTGATAGAGCGTATCTCGATAGGGGGCCGTGATCATGGAGTAATATTCGCGGGTATCATCTCGATAAACACTTAGGGCTTCACTATCTTGGAGATGGTGGAAAGGAAGCCACTGGTACCACGTGGGGCCAGTTTCCAGCTTGCCCAAATATAAGTGAGGTTGGTTAGCTGGTTAAGCTGTACAACACATTTCCTCAGAATCAAGTGATCTCTGATTCCCTAAAATTGGTTAATATTTTGCAGCTCCGTTAACCAGATGATCAATAAAACGGTGTTAAGAAAACTTTATTATTGATATCCTTAAAAAACAAGTGCATCTAACTATAATTGCCACACTCTCGCGCCTTGGTTGAGTTTCAAAATGGCTACATATTTAGAGCCGTCAGCACTTACCAGATCTCTAGATTTGTTAACAATCTAAATAACAGTCTTATTCAAATTAAATACATGAAATGGTTTCCGTAACAACCCATGTTCAGTCATAACCTTTTCAAAACTTTGAACTATCATTATCTGTGACAGACCTATAATTCAACCCAAATTTTCTAGATTTCTTTGGGACAAATCCAATCACTAACAGTAGTAGGACATGGGTGACCAACTTTTCATTACCTTTGACTAAAACCGCTTTAACACATATATTTGGAGCTACATGGTAATTTCAATAAGGTTTCCTTCTGCAGATCTCACTGAACCTGCCCATCTCTATTGTTTTTTGCAACGCTTGTTCTGTCCGAGATATTGTGGATGCAGCATTCCTTTTGCATGAAGATTTGCTCACTATCCTAAAAATACATTAACTCTAAATTCTGGTCTATCAATTGCCGACACATCGTTGTTTGTGCCAAAATTGTGCATTCAAGTCGTTAAAGAAAAACCGGCATTTGATATAAATTTCAGAGCGCACTGTTCAACTCACTAACATCAACCCCAGAATATTAATCTCCAGAGAAGGAAGTAACCGACGTTCTAGAAACCACAACTGCCATGTGGACTGGTATCAGTAGACGACAACCTAAAACAAAAACAAAAAATTCCAGTGCCAGTTTCTAAAAATTATCATTTTTTGATTGACATAAATGTTGAAGCTGAAAATGATTTCATTCGTAGGGCTACGGGGGGCGAGAAGGGAGGGGCGTGAGAGGAAGAAGAAAGTATATTTCTACAATACTTTCAATGTAGCAATACGTTCGTGTATTTCCATAGCGCGCAAACTTAAAGGACGAGTCGTGAATTGCAGCTTTTTAGGCAACAGATTAGCGACTACTCATTGAGGTCAAGCTTCAACAATATGAAGACACAAAGAATCGATTTATTGCAATATTATATGCAGAAATGAATCATCTGCATTGAGTTTAAATAGGTCTGCCTCGTTCTGGGCCAGCAACGTAGTATTTCTATCTGCTTTGTTTGTGTAAATCTCGGGAATAGCATTGGCTGCATTTGAACTAGGTACCAAGGTCTGACCACAAACCTGGTGACTGGATGCCTGCCTAAAAAGTATCAGACCTTTGGCCAGAAAAAATATTTCGAATACCTGATGGAGTTTGGACCATAATTCCCTGCAAAGTATGCCCCTTGTGCTTCCACACACTTAACCCGCCGATCCTTCCACTGCTGGAAACACCTATGGAAGTCTTCCTTTGGAATGGTGTTCAGCTCCGTCGTCGCGTTTCGCATTATCTCTTCTCTACTCTCAAAACGGGATTCTTTCAGTGGCGTCTTCAATTTTTGAAACAACCAGAAGTCGCAAGGAGCCAGGTCTGGAGAGTAGGGACGTTGGCGAATGGCTGTAATTCCATGTTTGGCTAAGAAAGTGTGGATCAATTGGGATGAATATGCAGGGGCGTTGTCATGATTCAAGTGTTAGTTGTTCGCCGTTCACATATTTGGTCTTTTGCGACGAACTGCGTCACGGAGTCGCCGAAGAACATCTTGATAGTACTCCTTTGTCAATGTTTGTCTTTCCGGTGCGTATTCGACTGATGTTGCCTTGTGCGAGACTGTGCAAAACTTGTGATGAGGACTGTAGAATGATGCCTCGCACTAATTCTTAACTCGGATGAAAAAGGCACAAACTTGTAAAAGATGATCATCTTGATTTTGCTTGGCACCTGCCGCGCTTCCTTCGGGCTTGGAGAATCGGGATGCTTCCATTGCGACGACTGTCTTTTTGTTTCTGGGTCGTTCACGTACACCCATGACTCATCTCCAGTTATCACGGTGTTCACAAACCCAGGATCAGTGTTGGCGGTGTCCAAAAGGTCCTGTGCAACATCAAATCGGAGTTCTTTTTGTTCCGGCGACAACAACTTGGGTACGAATTTCCTCCAACCTCTTCTGCAATCTCCCGCATTGTCAAACGACGATCTGCCATCACCAAATTTGGCAACCTCTCAACATTAGCTGCACTCTGAGCAGTTTGAGGCCTGCCACAACGCTGCTCACTCTCCGCTGATGTGCGGCCATCATTGAACTAATGAACCAATAACTGGTTCATTGGTGAAATTGGGTGGTTCTTCATATTTTCTTTCAATAATTCGTTCTCAAAACGGCTTAATATTATTACTACACAACCTTTAGATAATCGAAAACGCGCTTTAAATTCTTCATCATTATGATAATTGAACAGATCCGTCCGTAGTCACAAATTCCGAAGATTTGGAAACAATTCCATAAAATGTTCTTCAGATGATGAAGACGAACTACTTAAATTTAATTCCATTTTTAATTGTTTCTTAATACAATTATAGGCAACGTGATGTAATTTCACTCGTATTTCTGTGTCTAGACAGTAAACCATAAGAAACGTTAAGTTTGGTTAGGAATTAGGAACATAGGGTAAGAATTTTTGACAGATTTGCCGCCGAAGATAATTTCACCAATCAGCAAACGGTTTTTGTCGATTGTAGTCGAACATTTCAAGATTTGTTGCTTGGCGGGCTGGTGGCTTAGTGGCTTGCACACTTGACTAGCAGTCCGGCAGTACCGGGTTCGAACCCCGGTGCTTCCTTTCTGAGTTTGGTTTTCTGTAGTTTTCCAAATTCCACGGCAAATGCGGAAAGGTAACATCTTAAGTCGGTCTACAGCCGCAGGCGTAATAATAACTCATGGCCAGCCGATGCCCCCTATAATTGGCGCAAGCTGTTGGGGGATGCTAAGGCATGTATTATTATTATTATTATTTTGTTACAGAAAAATCTCCGTTTCACAGCAAAAACCGAGATTCACGAACTGTCGTTTCAAACCGCTGTTGGTGCAACCGGGCATTAGAATCAATACTTTGCGCGGAAACAATTAAAGTCGGATAGTTTTCAGACAGGCCTCGTATTTCCACCTCCAATATGGGATGTGCATGCATTGCAGAATGTATTTATTTACATGGTTTTTAGTAGAATAATGTTTCGGATTACCAAAAAGTAATAAATATTTGACAAAAATTAATAGCGTAACAAATATTCAACGATTGAATTATTTTAAATATTTAAAAATGATGAGTCATCGCAAAACGGACATGACGTAGAAGTACAGTAAATATTCGCCAAACTGTCAGATGTCACGTCAATTAAAAGGAAATCTTATTATAATACCGGTATCAAGCTGACAAGTACTGCATATTTACGTCACAGACGACAGCCATATTGAACACTGCGTTTTCGCGCCGCTAATAATAATTTGAATTTATATATTTTTTATTTCTTAAATGGCTTGATATTTCAGCGAAATAATATATTTACGCAATTTTATAGCGCAAAAATCATTAAAAAAAAATATTTCCAAAAAATATGATTTTCCCCTATTTGTTGAAGGATCGCCAACTAAAAACAACTTGATAGAGTCAGAGAGATAAGAGGGGGTAGCCATAAGTAGGCCACTGCTTGTGCCAACATCTCGCTGGATCGGTACTGCATTTGAGCTACCATTCTTTGTTGAGTTATTATTAATAATAATTCATGCCTTAGCATCCCCCAACAGCTTGCGCCAATTACAGGGGGCATCGGCTGGCCATGAGTTATTAGTACGCCTGCGGCTGTAGACCGACTTAAGATGTAACCTTTCCGCATTTGCCGTGGAATTTGGAAAACTACAGAAAACCAAACTCAGAAAGGAAGCACCGGGGTTCGAACCCGGTACTGCCGGACTACGAGGCAAGTGTGCAAGCCACTAGGCCACGAGCCCGACGGCAAGATAATGTTGTAACAAAGCCATGGAAATACATTTATGTAGGGGAATGTCGTCAGGGTTGGGCCACTTTTTCACTTTGCTGTGTATCTTTTGTTTATATTCGAATATTTTAACGTTTTTAACGTGTTTTAACGTGTTTTAACGTGTTTTAACGTGTTGACAAAAGGAAAAAAAATAGAAAGGTGTCAAGGTTGAGCCATTGCAGTGAAGGTTGGGCCACCACTGAATATCGAGAAAATACTACTAAAATAATCTTTAATGAACAGGTATCGAATTTTTTTATTATTTTTTATTCAACTGTACATGAAAAACCTTGATAGGAACTTTTTTGAGGGTTTAACGCACTTGGAGTGTACGTCTCTCACGCATTCAATGCATGAAATTGAATTGTTTCGATTTAATTTCAAGGACATCGGTTCCAAGCAAATGATGCAGAAGTCTTCATCGACACTGTCATCCGAAGAGGGTTGTTTTTGCGCTTTTTTCCGTGGACGACCTCGTTTGGCAGGTGCTTTCGTGTCTGATTTTGTCGAATTCGATATTGGACGCTTTCGCGGTGTCTTCGAGATGACGCGCTTTTTTTTTGTTTTTCACGCAACTCGTCACGGTTTTCGGGAGAAGTTAGAACGGTGCTTTTCATCGGGCAGCGTCCCCGATTAGATTTAACCGCTGGCGCAGCCGCTTGCAGAGGCCCGACACCAACGACAAAATCGTAGAAAGTGTGAATTAAAACATTACTTTTATTGCGACAATGAATTATTTCAATGTTCTACGGTGGGAAAAACTGGCAACAGACTTTTATTTTACTGATCGGGACAAAAAATGACGTGGCCCAACCCTGACCACACGAGTGGCCCAACCTAGACGACAAGCGTGTTTTTCAATCGCTAAACATTACAGGTTAGGGAATAACATTTTCCCTTTGGAAACTTGTTGTTGGTTAACCCCATAATAGAAATATATACTTACTTTGACAGTGACATCGTTTTTGTCCAAATATTGAGTCGTGTTTACCGGTTATGTGCTAAATGTCCTATTCTATTAGATTTTGTTTTATTTCTGATTTCTGAATCATTAACCTACCACCCCCTCCTTTCTCCTCGCCACCAATAACCTGAGAGGAGTTAAGATCGACTAGTTGGCTTGCTAAACGATCATTTGATCTTTCCACCCTTTACAGAGTTTTGTTTAGGAATGCAAATTATTTAAAAGCGAGAAAGAGCAATAAGAGATCCTTCCACCGTTCTGAAGAGTTTCAAATGGCTTGATGTGAGAGTTGAGCGTCGCCAAACTTGAAGAAATCGTTATAAGTAATGATTGATTTCAAAAAAGGGTCATAAATGAGGAACTTGACCTTGAGGGATATAATGCTTTTGCACTATAGAAACGAATTGGTCATGAAAATCGGAAAATCGGAAGTTAGTACCAATAGTGACCCTTGTGGAACACCAGCTGCTCAAAGATCTCGAGGAGGAATGAACAATTCTAATGACATTGTTTTAAAAGAAGCCATAATGTCACATATAGTAGAATACCATAGCTAGTTGTGTATCTTAACAAAATGTCGCTAAAAATTTCCTAAAATTCATGGCCAGCCTTCACACAGTCCAAACTGGTCAGCCTTAATGAGCTCACAGGCAAAAAGTCTTTACCTCAGTCTATTCAAGAGAACAATGTCGCCCCTTTTCGTGAACTGTCATTTTGGCAAAATAACGAATCTTCCATTGGCTTGCTTGTTAATGGTTAACCCCATAATAGAAATATATATATACTTACTTTGACAGTGACATCGTTTTTGTCCAAATATTGAGTAGTGTTTATTGGTTATTACAAAACTTTTCGTACTACCAAAAACAAGACGAACACACAAAACTTTTTGCAAACAATCTCCGTGGCAAGCAATGCTCTGCGATGCTCTGAAAAGTTTGCTGTCATCTAGAATAATAATTCCACCCTATAACACCGATGGCAGCACGTGTCATATACGAGAAATAGCAATGGCGCAATCTAGACAGTGGCCCAACCCTGACGACATTCCCCTACATAATTTGGCTAGTTTTGACAACCAATACAACTTAGGAAGTAACTGCATCCACCACAAAAGGACTGAAGACTGTTAAGCAATGATTTAACTTTTTGCAAAGGATGCCATCTAGTCGTATAGCTAGAATTTACGATGATTTGCTTGAAAATGTATGATCGCACAACTAATGATAAGTAAGTGTGACGCATCGGGACAAATTTAGAACTTGTTCGAAATAAAATTTGAATGAAAAAATGACATTACTCGTATTTGTACGCAAGGATACGAGTATATTTACAAGATAGGTAATATATTGCAATAAAAATAGAATCGAGTTTTAAAAACATCTAAAAAAGGTTAATAGACTATTTTTTATATATCGCTGGATATGGAATGCTTGCATAACGCGATCGTACAACAGTATTTAAAAAAATATCGGTCACAATAAAATGGAACAGTATATGCGATCGTGTCTTAGGTTAAGGTAATCAATCAAGTATATACATGAGGACTCTCCTTCTACAAGGCAGAATCTATTTACCTCAGGCAGGCTATTGAACAGAAGACATTCCCGGCGAGTAGATGTCCTTCGCTGAACCGAGCAGATTTCTTCGCAAAAACTGCATCGAATTCGCTATTTATGATGTTTGATACTCGTTACGCTTAATAATATGTTATATAGTTAGAACTCATGCGACATGCCGTGATTTATACGTTGGCGATTTTCCGAACGTGTAGCCGGTTAGGTTTATTAAATTTTTAGCTTGTTCGGATCGCTCCCGTCTCCGATCCGAATGAAATAAAAATCGATCGTTAAACGTTTATGTCCTTTTTTCAAGTGATCCGACATATGTTCCGATTGCTACACATTCAATTAGTAATGATGTTTTATGGGGGACAATAATAATGCCATAGATTCGATATATACTTGACGTGTGATCTTTTTATTGCCTAAATTTAACATAATGTTAACCGTACCGTATATACAGGTGTTTCCTTTTTGTTAGGGTGCTATCATGCGATTTTCCAAGAATCGATGCTTTTACTTTACATAGTTGAAACCAATTCGATTCGACTTTAATTAATAATATTTTTATCAATCACCATTTTAAATACAATCAAATTAACAATGAAGTATTTTGAATCTTTTATTGCGAGTAACAAGAAATATAAAACAAAACTCGTGTTGGTGTGACTCTGTTCGTATTCCCATCTCTACTCGTAATAAGTTATTCTGTGTAACAATGTGTCCACGCCTGCAATAAACAAATCAGACCTGTTAATTAGATACGTAATTTATGCAGGCGAGAGAGCAGCAAAAACCCTTAAATGAATTACACGCACTACGTTATAATAATTATCATTAAGTTTATGCTAGCGCTACTAAACGCGCCACAGCTTACTTTTATTCGTTAAATTTGAATGTGATTAATTAATCTCGCGGAGAGCCTTTGCGGTTTATCGCCTAAGTGGAACAGCCGGCAATTATTTTTGAATATTAAACACCTATATAGCTATTAACTGATCAGATCGTAATCTGATATTATACTGTTTCAGACTACTGTGATTTATTTTTTTAGGCTATTTTAGAATGTGCGACATTGTTTATTTTCGTGCTGGGTAAAATGTATTGAGTTACAACTCTCTCTTTAAATTAGTTATACAACTGGATTTATCCTACAACTTACTAGTGATATCTAACAGCTTTATCTTAATTGAGTTCTTGTGTAACCTATATTTTCGTCAAATTCGATCAGTTTTTAAACAACAACTACCTTAAAAGAGCTATTTCTGGGAAAGAGGATTGTGCGACCATAAACCGAGATATTCAAAAATAAAAGGAACAGGAGAAATGCGTCCTTCGCATAAATAATATCATAAATTAACAAAATAACGTCCGAAATTTATTAAGATTGGTACAGGAAAACCAATTAACATGTTCTTCGTCGTGAGAGATGCAGTTAAGACGGGTCCACGGTGCTGCGAGACACTTTTCGTCATTACTCTCACTGTGTTGTTCTGCTTCCCTTCGTGTGGATGGCAATTAACTTTTCAAGACGATTTCGGTACTTTCGACGTGACGTTAAAGAGTTCGGACTTGGGCTTGACATCTTGAAAATTCGTTGAGGAATGTCCGCCGAGAGTAGAATGGAACATCGATAAAAATTATTCCGGATACATTAAACGATAGGCCAAGATATGTCATGTAAGATGTATAATTCATTTCAAACGTAATCGAATTGTGTGTGTTTTTAATAAATAGTACTACAGTCCTGTGCAAACCATAGTGGTCCCCACACGAGCTTTGACAATGACATTTTGGCAATGGCATAGATCACTGAACGATTAATTGCTGTCGACTTTGATTTTTTGCTCAGATATCTTTAAGGCCTTTAAGGACTTGAGACCTTTAAGGTCCACTATGATATAAAAACAAGGTCATTCGGCTTCCTTCCTCCTTTATTTGTTTTATTTTCTAAAGCCAAACCTTGATTTCTGAACCATTAACCTGCCACCCCTTCCCCTCCCTCGACCACCAATAACCTGAGAGGAGTCAAGACCGACTAGTTGGCTTGCTAAAGGACCATCTGATCTTTCCACCCTTTACAGAGTTTTGTTTAGGAATGCAAAGGAATGAGAGTACATTTCAAAAATATCTTTTTCTACTAGGTTTAGTTTTATTTTCTAAAGCCAAACCTTGATATCTGAACCATTAACCTACCACCCCCTCCTTTCTCCTCGACCGCCAATAACCTGAGAGGAGTCAAGACCGACTAGTTGGCTTGCTGAAGGATCATCTGATCTTTCCACCCTTTACAGAGTTTTGATTAGGAATGCAAAGGAATGAAAGTAGATTACAAAAATATCCTATTCTACTAGGTTTAGTTTTATATTCTAAAGCCAAACTTTGATTTCTGAACCACTAACCTGCCACTCCCTCCCCTCCCTCGACCGCCAATAACCTGAGAGAAGTCAAGACCGACTAATTGGCTTGCTAAAGATCGTCTGATATTTCCACCCTTTACAGAGTTTTGTTTAGGAATGTAAAGGAATGAAAGTCCATTTCAAAAATCTCCTATTCTACTAGATTTTGTTTTATTTTCTAAAGCCAAGCCTTGATTTCTGAACCATTAACCTGCCACCCCCTCCCCTCCCTCGACCGCCAATTTCCTGAGAGGAGTCAAGACCCACTAGTTGGCTTGCTGAAGGATTATCTGATCTTTCCACCCTTCACAGAGTTTTGTTTAGGAATGCAAAGGAATGAAAGTACATTTCAAAAATATCCTATTCTACTAGGTTTAGTTTTATTTTCTAAAGTCAAACTTTGATTTCTGAACCGTTAACCTGCCACACCTTCCCCTCCCTCGACCGCCAATAACCTGAGAGGAGTCAAGATCGACTAGTTGCCTTGCTAAAGGATCATCTGATCTTTCCACCCTTCACAGAGTTTTGTTTAGGAATTCAAAGGAATGAAAGTACATTTCAAAAACATCCTATTCTACTAGGTTTAGTTTTATTTTCTAAAGTCAAACTTTGATTTCTGAACCATTAACCTGCCACCCTCTCCCCTTCCTCTACCGCCAATAATCTGAGAGGAGTCAATACCGACTAGTTGGCTTGCTAAAGGGCCATCTGATCTTTCCACCCTTTACAGAGTTTTGTTTAGGAATGTAAAGGAATGAAAGTACATTTCAGAAATATCTTATTCTACTAGGCTTTGTTTTATTTTCTAAACCTTGATTTCTGAACCCTTAACTCCCTCTTCGCCTCTCCCCCTACCCCTCTCTCTCTCTCGCAAATAACCTGAGAGGAGTCAGGACCAGTTAGTTGGCTTGGTAAAGGGTCATCTGATCTTTCCAACCTTTGCAGAAATTTGTTTAGGAATGCAAATTATTTAAAAGGGAGATAGAGCAATAAGGTATCCTTCCACCGTTCTCAAGAGTTTCAATGCGCTTGATGTGAGACTTGAGCAGCGCTAAACCAAGAGAAATCGTCATAAGTAATGATTGATTTCAAAAATGTGTCATAAATAAGGAACTTGATCTTGAGGGATACAAATTGGTCATGAAAATCGGAAAATCGGAGGTTAGTACCAAAAGTGACCACTGTGGAACACCAGCTGCTAAAAATCTCGAGGAGGAATGAAGAATTCTAATGGCATTAAGATTAACGCCCATATTATCATTCTCCAAAAAAAGGTCGTAATGTCACACATAGTCGAACACCATAGCTAGTTCAATATCTTAAAAAAATGCAGCAAAATGTCCTTACCTCAATCTATTCAAGACAACAGCATCGACCCGATTCATGGACTGTAATTTTGGAGAAATAACGAATCCTTCACCGGCACAGCGATAGTCAGTACTATAGAGTACTTCCAGGTACTTGGAAAATAGCCAAGGCAAAACACAGCATTGATGATGTGGACTAAACTACCCATAATTCAATAAGGTAGCCCAGTGTTGAAACAACCTATCTAATCTTCGAACGTTTGAAAAAATCTCGTTAAGGCATTCGGAGATGCTATTCATCAATTCATCCATCACTTGATCGAGTATGACAACATTACTGCTTATACTCTGCGAAGACAACTTCACATTAATTTATCAAGAAATACAAGAACATTTTTTTGAAGACCACTCAACTTTTTTTGATCCTGAGAACCCCGATGTGCTCGATTATTTTCTAATTTAAATATAGTTTAATGGGGGCAGTCTAAAAAGCCTTAGTGCTCGATCTTCCTTTTTTCACAACAAATAATTCTGATTAGTTCCATTTATATCTCATCAAAAAAAAATAAATACTAGTGCTCAAAAGGCTCCATAAACTATTTCGTTCGTGTAGTGTTTAATTTCTTTCAAAGCTCACGCAATATACCTTACACCTAATCACGATATCAATTATAGTAAGTATTAAAATACCGACAGAGCATTATAATAACTTGTCCATAAACCATACGAATCATTTTTCAAATTTTTATTATTAGCCTAGACTAAAAGTGGTAGTTAATGTGTTAATTACTAAAGCTCATTAATTAGAGGCCGAGCCGCGGCAACGCGTTGTAGTGAGAGCGCATAAACGTATTCCGTTGTCCGACACCTGTTAACGAGTTTCTAACTCTTATCAGCCATGTTATCTATTAATTACCCGTTTCTGTGAAAAACACGCAGTTATTTAAAGTATTTGTACGGGTATCTACTAACGTTGTGTCTTTCTCTCTAAGCTAGCTATATGTAGATGCATGTCTATTTACTTTACATAATTTTCATACGTTGTTTATGTAGCCACTCTATTAAAGCTACACAGGATCGGCTTCGCGTTTCACTATTATTTTTCTACGACATTAGAAAATTAGAAAGGAAATGCTATAAAATATTGCTTTTATAGAAACGTTTTAGAAATACCGTTAAAATATCCTCGATTTGCTTCCAATGTTTGTCAATGTTTATATTATAGAAGAGTCGTTCTGATTCAAAAATATCACCCATCACTGAGATCTAGTGACCTAGTATCCAGTCGCATTAGTACTCCATTAATCCAATTTCCTTAACAAATCAAAATCTTTGTGAGATGATACCTTAATAAGGTCAATCGTTTCCTTTGGCATTGGAACATGGTGGATTCCTTTTGGGGATGCCATGTTATCTATAACTAGCTGGGAAACATGAACTTGACAACCCAAGTCAGTTTAGTCACACAATGGCCTATTAAAGATTAAACTCCACACAGGTAAAGAGAATCTTGACCAAAATCACCAGGTAGTTATAAAATCTTACAACTATGAGGATAGAAAGACGTGAACTTCTTTACCAGAGTCAAGTAGACCAGAAATTGGGGCGCATATGGAACAAAGTCTTACGGAGTACAATAGAGACATCTGGAAGGTCACACAAATCTCGCGGAAGAGATACTGGGAAGAAATCTAAAGGACTCCTGAACGTGTCAGACTTCACAAAAAGCTGCAATAGGAAAGAATTGGGCAATTGGCATTCCTAAGGAAAAATGATGGAAGGCAACATCATGAAAACTAACGTGGGAACGATGGAAATTCTTATGGTGGATATTCTCATTTTTCGGAAGTTGAAATTATCTGTAATATCGAGAAAACAAAAAACCTTCAAGTATTAAGAGCAGTTTCCAATTGAATAAATGATCTGCAAGGGATGGAATGTATCGAATGTCTGAAGGAACAATGTCTCTAGCTATTGGCTATCCTCTACATATGATATAGTGAATATACAGGGTTTCCACGGCCAAGTGGGACATAGGTAGAATACATGTAAAATCGGTTTTCGAAAAATATTATCTCCCTAATACTACTTCATCCAAATTTAAGTGCCGGATATTATAACTGGGTTAACAACGAACATTTCCACAATCATAGTACAAAGAAAGTCATTTTAATAAAGCCAAAAAAATTACTCCTATTATTTTTAAACCTATTGTACGTGAGTTTCTAATAAGGCTTTTAATACGTCAGTTAGTGCAAGCGGCCGTGGCGCAGACGTTCACGCGACGCCTTAATAACGTAAGACACAGATTGTTTGGGGTTCGAATTCGAGAAATGAATTTAATTTTTTAATTTTTTTTTTAATCTTATTAAGTTTTGTTGTTTATTTTGACAAATGATTCGTCGTTAGTAACAATTAAAAATCGAATAATATAGCACGTGATCATTTTTTTATTGTAAAAATTATTCATTATTTACCTTAATCCTCAAAATATCGATTTTATAGTCTTCAAAATCTCTGATTTTTGTAGCGTTATTGAATTTGTAGCATTATTGTTGGAGATAAATATTAAAAAATAAAACTAATCTGCCGGGATTCGAACCCTAAACAATCCTTGCATTTGCGTTATTAAGCCGTCGCGCGAACCATTACGCCACCGACGCTTGCACTAACTCACGTATAAAAAGCCTTATTAGGAATTCATGAACAATAGATTTAAAAATAATAATGTTTTGCCTTTATTAAAATGACTTTCTTTGTACTATGATTGTGGAAATGTTCATTGTTAACCCAGTTATAATATGCGGCCCTTAATTTTGAATGAAGTAGTATTAGGAAGATAATATTCACCGAAAACCGATTTTATATGTATTCTGCCTATGTCCCACTTGGCCGTGGAAACCCTGTATATGAAAAGGCAGAGAGCCCACCTAGTCACAAGTCATGAAATATGAAAAACAAAAGATAGGAGCAGATCTTTAAATAATAATAAATCAGACAGGATATGGCCCAGTCAGATTGAGTAGATTGAATTGGAAAACGGAGATTATAAGGAAAAAACTAGTGTTGTAGTGAAGTGTTGATTTTCTTTTGTTGAATATCAGTAAATTAATTAATAATTGGCAAAGAATAATCTGTTGACCCATTTAATATGATAGATGGTGGTGGTAATAAAGATATAGCAAAAGTGTTGATAACCTTCGAGAAGCAATCTTAAAATAAATGTATTATACCGGATTCTTATTTTACAACAGAAAATTGGAAGACCTAGAAAGCTTCAACAAATTTATAAAGGAGCTCTGGTAAAAGATTGTTTATTTAAGATCTTAGAGGAGATGCTAAGAGACATGCATTGGGTACTGTATTCGATTAATTCAACGAGAGATCGTGGTACTAACTAATGTAAATGAAGCATTCTGAGCGGCCAAAGTACTTTGGAAACAAACCAAGGGTATTTACCAAATGGAAATAAACTTCCTATGAAACAAAGCTATTAAATGAATTATGCATATTTAGTACAACCTTTGATTCATATGCATTTCAACAACTACCTTTTGTTATCAATGGAACTGTTAAAATATTTCAAAAGCAAAATGAAATAATGTTTGACAATATTAAAAAAGTTGTTATAGACATTCTGATTATGCTGACACATTAGATTTTAAAGAGTTTTAAAACGTATAAAAGGAAACAATGTCAAGCTTAAGATTATGTGGCCAGTGGGGAGTGGTATCGGAATGGTACTTTCTTTAATTTTGATACAAGATGTGTTGAAAGTTACAAAACTTATTGATAAAATAAAATTACTGTACCAACTATCATATTACCAAGATAACCACATATTTCTCATTTAAAAAATTACAGAAAACGTACAAAAAATCATTTAAGTTCAGCTTCGATGGAACTCTTTAACTCCTTAAGATTTTATTTGTACTTTTTCTTACTTTTCCTAAATTATAAATTTGTCAGTAACTCAGGAGCAGAGTGACAGTATCTGCTATAATTTCCTTTCCTCAATTGTTTTTGTAATTTTTTTTGTCATCCGCATTGATTATTTAAAAAAAATATGTATGGGGTGCCCCAATTGACCCCGCTTTAGGGCGAATCAGTTTTCCGAGTTAACAACATCAAAATACAACAGGCAAACATAAAAAATAGCATTTATTTCAAAGTTTTCACAGCATAGATATCTAAATAAAAAACATAGCTCTATAAAAATGTATAACATAAATATTTTTCATTCCTCTGTAGGAGACTATAAAAAAAACACATTCTCTGGATGAATGGAGTTTGATCGAATGAGATTTCAGCTTTCTTTGCAAAGGAAATTCGTATCCTCCTCGTCGTAACTTATTTGGTTCAGGCAGCTTTCTCACAATTTGTTCCAAGCTAATGTTCCAAGCGATGTTTTCCTTTGTAAGCTGAACTTCATCTTCAAAGCACTCTTCCTGTTCCATTCCTTCTGGTTGCGGTTCTAAAAATTGTGTGCTTGAAACGCTTTCGCCTGGTTCGACTTGAATTTTCTTCTTCCTTGCTTTTGTTGGTTTGCGGGCATTTCTGCTTTCGTTTAACAATTCTACAACAGACATCCAGGCATTAGAATCGTCCTCTTCGAGATTTCTTTCTTGTGGCAAACGTTTAAGAGCCTGAATCCTATCAAGTGGAATAATTTCCATCCCACGAAATCCGCCTTTAATGTTTTGACTTAATTTTTCTAATTTATTTATGTTCAATTCAATACACTTCCACAAATATTCCTTCGGCAAAGAGCCCTTGTATTTTTCTCCAATCTTTTAAAGTTGACCTCCAAATCTTTTTCATTGGGCCAAACACAGCCACGTCAAGTCACCCAGTTTCTTATGTCGTGAATTGGGGGCACGTACGGGGCATATTATTCTTAAACGTTGCCACCTTTATCGCTTTTCTATCCAGATAGCTCTTAACGATACATCAACCCCTTACTTCCAATTCACCCCGTTTGGCGGTACTTACGAAACTTTGTTCCCAACCTCCCAAAAATCGCAAGCCTACCAAGAAAATTATTATAAAAGAACATGCTATTTATTCGGACTCACGAGCATACTGCTTGTGATCATCTTGTATATTATAATAATAGAAATCAAACACCAGCGTTGCGAAATTTGGATGGAAATAAAGATATAATTAATCGAAGGGATCCTTGTTGAATAGGTTGTGCGTTTTTAGATGATAATTCGATTTATTTTGTTTCTGAAAGTTTAACCGAAACAGAATAAAATTAGAACCGAATTGAAAAGGAACTTTTAGCCATTTTGTTTTCTTGTAATAACTTTTAGAGACCACGTATCATTAGAAACAAAACTGAGAAACAAGTACTACATCATCGGTGATAACAATAAGAAGCTCCAGAAATGAAACTGTATCGATAGTCAGTTCAGAACTCATTCCCAAGGGCCTTAAGGGAAACACAGTCAAGTATTATGGGCTCTCTAGAGCATTTAAATATGCATTTTATAGGACCAGAACCAGTGGCGTAACCCAGGAGGTTGGCTACTGGTGGAAAAGCACTGGACCAGAAACTGCACATTTTTTCTGGTGGTAACTATCCGTAAGCATATCTAGAAATCTACTGACTAAGGAGAATAATAATAACTAAGCACTATCACCTGAAAAAGGAGTTATGTAAGTTGGATCTTATATCTGATCACTAGAGGATGATGAAACACTTCTCCATCTCCAAACTGCATTCCTGAGAGTCGTACGGAAAAACCTAGTGATTTGGACTTCCAGGATTATCAATGGTAGGAAACCAGAAAGCCAGCAACCAGTAGGATGACCCGGAAGGTTATCAAGAATGAAACAAGTATGTATAATGTTAAGGCAAAAACGTTATGATTGCTGATGGAGGTTCACCGGATAAATTGCTAATTCCGCTTCTTCACCTGCAAACCATCATGGTTTGCCAAATGTGCCAAAAATGATATTATAATTTAATTTTTTCAAATAAAATATTTAATCCACACTCCTTTAGTGCAACCAATAATAACGTCCGAGAAAATATATTTTATAATCAAATGGGTCACCTACGAGTACAAAACTGGAATTTTTTAATAATTCCTGGAGATTACTGCGAACGATCGGCTTGTAAATAAAAATGAACCGCAATCTGATGAATATCATCGTTGAAATTACCTCTACACGGCAATTTAACTTCTTATCCACCGATGAGCTTTTATCTCTGGGCACGCATAAAAAATAATGTTCCCGCTCGATAATTACATTCAGTGTTAAGTTATAAGGGGCTAAGGTAAAATCATCATAAATAACGCGGCAATATTAATAATTATCATCCTTTCCGCGCTGCACCGACTCCCCTCGAGGTAATTCCCTCGCGTGGTCTTCTTCCTTTTTCTCCGAAAAACGTCATCCTATACGTGTTAGGGCTTGTTAGTTTTCGTAATTAATTCGGAGAGATCGGTAGGTGTTATAATTAGATGTTCCACGAATGGATCCCTGCTGCACACGAGAGTTTGTTATTATATTTTAGTCGGTGTGAACCACCCTTAAATTTGGAGGCAATATTAAGTGAAAGTTTTCAGTTTAAAAATGTCTCGACCAAGAATTTAAATCGAAAGTAATTGATTCTAATCTTTCGCCCATTCGCACAGATATATTGTACGCATTATATAATTAATTTGTTAGCTTTTGTTCTTTCTCGAGTGATAAATATCTGCGAACAATTTATCTAATTATGAAAGTCGGCTATAATTTATTGCTCCAGAAAAAAAAATCTCTAATAAGTCACGCAGATCATTTATTATTTCGCGATTCGATAATGACGTAAAGTGTTCTTGTATTGTAGTTTAGATTTGTGACCTATTTTTTTTTCCTATTGCAACATTACGCTTATAACAATACTACAATATAATTCTGCTTTTTTAAAACGCTTCCTTGCAGTTTCAAATTGAATTGCACAAACTATGTTAAAGGGCACACAGTAATAAGCCCTCTCTTCGTAATTTCACTTTTAATTTATAAAAGATACTCTGCAATACGTTTCAGTGCGCAGATTTCCTTTGTTTGAATTATTTATTACCGTAACGTGAGGGCACCATTGTCTATCGGAGTGGAATGAGACGTCCACCATGAGCGACTTATTAATATGCTAATTTGGGCATTGTTTAGACTGACTACATTGTAAGGGCGTATAATGTCGCCAAGACAAAAGAACACCACGTCTAATTCACCGAACAACGGATGGGTACCACTAAAATATCTGGAGTATGTCGTCTCTTGAATTCGTTTCACACCTAGGAATTAGTTTAAAGCAGACTCGCCCAGTTGCTCGGGATGTAGGTTGTTCTTGGAATGAATGGAACATCCTCCCTTATCCTGTCGGTAATATTTAATAAATAATTTTAATTTTTGCAGTTAAATACAGATTTTAATCTGAATACAATCTGAATAAACTGTCCTTTATTTATAACGAAATTATTGCAACATTGCAAATCCATAAACTCACGTCCTCTTTTGAGAGACTTATTTTGGGTACAGATCCGAGCAATTCTGAAGTAAGGGATATGCTTTCCTAGATACATAAGAGACAGAGATAGGTGATAGGATATGTCACACTCTTTGCAAGTTTGAACGGAACTGTAGCCAAACCAGATATGAGCTGTCAACGCAGCAGTCATCACTGTGTATTTAAATAGGACCGTGTTTTGATCAATGAATGCAATGAAGTGGGAGACAAAGCGACCAACAAATAGAACTACTAGCAACCATACTTGTTTGTCTTACAACGTTACTAGATTGGAAGAAGTCCAAACAAAAGTCAACTTAACACCAATTTACTTCTCGTTCATAGAAATTAAGATTACCTTGTGGACAATGACGTTCCCTAGTCATAGAAAACAACAAGGACACCTATTGTGCTGTCACAGTACCACAATGATTCACAATCAGAGGGGAGAAAGTATGTCAGAGCTTTTATTGAATAAGTTTTGCATGAGACGTCAAAAATGGTACCCAAAATGTAGCAATCGTGTCGGTAGCAATGTTCTACAGAAACGTTAGAATGTGGAAATAAATACATGATAGTGGCAATGGGCTAATTTCCCAAATAAAATACAGATTATGGCATCCCAAACTAGGAGACTGCATCCAATACAGATATTTTTTAAAACAACAAAACAAAATTTTGAGTAGAATTTGTTCCAAAATTTATCCGAAATACGTAGTTGAAAAAGACCACTGTCTCTCATTGCCAGATTGGAGACTCCTCCATAAAGGAACCCTCACGAACATCTTGTAATGTAGGTACTTGCAAGTCGGACCCTTGTTACACCGGGACGTCTTATGGAAGTAGCAGGCGACGGCTCCCTGAAGATTGTTATGTGTGAAATGCCCAGGCTGGTATCTGCAGACCAATATTTCCACACCAGTGGAATAATACCACCAACATACTCCTTACAACCCTCCAATTCAACTGATTCAATCCACATCCTAACTTTGGTAGTGCTCGTTTTAGAATATCTTGTTGTTGGACGTGATTTCGCTAATCTAATAAACCTTACCAAATTACCCGGCACGCCGGTTTCTGATTTGGAAACTTTTTAGTAACTAGATAAAATATGTATTGACCATTGATTTAGCTTTAAAGTCTTTCCAATTCTCGGTTGTTGCTACAACAGTTCTCTGACTCTGCCATTCCTCGAGACATCCGTAAATCTTGCGCATCACAGTGAGCCAGGGCGTAACTCGATGGTGCCTCAAATAGATCCTATCGCTTTTCAGTGGTTACCCCGTGTCGTGCTTTGCGTGTGCGAGAATATTTTGCCATAAAATCTACAAATGTAGGTTCGCGATGTTGGGCATGTACTCGACGTATATCCTTCCCAGTGTCTTTGGAATTTTGGGGAAAGCCCACGTCGACGCCGACATTGCGGGTTATATAGCCACACGATGAAATCACCCACTTGGTAACCTCCACTGTCAGCATTTACATCGTAGTTCTCTTTCATTCTAGTACTAGCGTCCCGAATACTGTGCTGTACTTGTTCATGGATCTTGTCAAACTTTCGCCGGAGATCGTTGACATAATCTTCTCCAACAAGATCTTCTCCACGTTTACAGCCAAACTTCAGATCACAAGGCAACCTCAGCTCTCTACCAAATAGTACATTTGCGGGAGACTTGTTAGTGGTTTCGTGAACAGGTGTTCGGTAGACCAACAGGAACAGAGGCAAGTGTTCATCCCAATCCTTTTGATTATCTGACACAACCTTGGATAGATATTGGAGCATGGTCATATTTATGCGCTCTGCCATTCCATCTGATTGTGAATGCAGAGCAGTCGTTCTATTCTATCGAATGCCCAAAATCTCACACATGTTTTGAAAAAGGGTGGATTCAAAATTTCGTCCTTGATCCGAATGGAGTACTAGCGACACCCCAAAACGACTGACGAACTGCTTGACGATGACATCTGCAACCGCCGCGGCCTCCTGGTTGGGTAACGCATAAGCTTCGACCCATTTGGTAAATTAATCCATCACCACTATTACGTACTTGTTTCCCTCATCGGTTTCTGGAAACGGTCCAGCAACATCTATGGCAATTCTTTCAAAAGGGCTTCCCACATTGTACTACCGTATGCAGTGGAGATACCCGTGGGGGTTCGTTTATGGACGAGTCTCCAAGGTTGTTCTCTTGATAGCAAGTTGATTTTTTGAGCAAAACATTTTATCTATTGTTGCCTACCAAGTTCCTTCCCCAGGCGCGTCTGTATCTCCTCTCTTATGATGGAAGAGGTACTTGATCACGATCTCACGATTTCTACGGTGTTCCTCCTACCGATTCCTTGACCTGGTCCAGCGTTAACCATCAAGATTTGAACATCCCACCTCTGAGCGAGCACGCGATAGCGTTGGCCAGGAAAAGTCTTCTGAGGGCGTTTCACAGATTAATTCTCTGCCCAACATGAAGACAGTCCCTATAACTACACAAGGCCAATAGCAACAAGAGTTCCCTAAGACTCGTTACTACCACCCAGACTTTTCTTCTTTTCATTGCCGATCTTCGTAGGATCCCAGAGTGGGATTGGCAATCTATTCTGCCTGGGGATTTGAAGCCCGTGTGTGTTATATTTAGACTAAGAATCAGAGTCAGAAGGGCATCCTCGATAGACAATGGATTTCATTAGGATATTTGTTTCTTCTTCAATTCGATCACAATATCGTGACAAATAATTACTCGTCATCCAACACAATCCCAGTCTGAACGGATGCTATCAATACAAATGAGTGCAGGAACATTAATTTAGCCTTTTTGATTGAAATCAATTGTCATTATCCTTCCCTAGAGTGTGCATTTTAAAAATGTTACCAATCACTTTATAAGAATTACCTTAAACTTAAACAAAATGTGCCAACGATAAAACCTGTGCAATAACCATCGAATTAAAACAATTTACATCTTATCTGTTAGCATACAAGAACGAGACGTGCTTAAGACGTAGCCATGTCCTTTAGTTTACATACATTGACGCTTTATTACAGCTTTTATCTGGAATACGATTTAAACATAAAATAAAAATCAATGCCAGTCTCCTCCAATCAAAAATATCAATTGGATTAAAGCTATAACATTGTGTCGAACAAGAATTAACCATCAGCCATATAGGAGATATCACACGTTTTCCATTAAATCGATGCATAATACATGAAAGGAGCGATTATTTTATCATTTTCTGCGAATTTGCATTCTCACAAGGGAGATATTATATTGACAGTTCAATTTTAATACCCGATATTTATATTGTGAGAAAAAATCTACGTCCTATCTAAACGTTCCCATCATTCTATTCTGTAGACAATGAAACAAAAACTCGACTCTAGGTGTAGATCGTGTAGAAAACGACAAAAGAAAGAATAGTAATACTCGTGCAAAGCGTGTTTTAATTGTGGGCTGTTTGCGAGTCGTTTTTTGTGAGTCGCCTGTGTAGATTTCTGAATGTATAATTAAAATTCAACACGTGATTTATTCTAAAACGCATTTACATGGAAAAAATCGCTCATTTACATTAACAACCGCGCGCTGACCGCTAACGTTACAAATTTATCAAAATATCTTAGCGGGTTTCTTGCATGTACACCTTTAGAACCTATGTAGTTTACAATGCTAGCGGAGTAGGTATCTAATTCTTTCGCTAGGTACTTGGTTTCGCATTTACATGTTTAATAAAAGATGAGTTAGATGCTGGCGATTTGTTAAATCGTATTCTAGAATAACTTAACGCGTGCTAAATAACACGATATATGCGACGCTAGCGGGTTTAATTCTGCTTTCCGTGACCGTCTCTAACTATGTGTTGTTTTATTGGGGTATATATGTAGATGTTATGTTTGAATTCTGAAAAGCTTTACGAATGAGGTGTTGTATGTTATCCTTATATACACATCTTTAAGTAAATTAAGTGACAGCCCCACCTCTAACACATAATAGGTAGTATTAGAATTTTATGGAAAGAAATGCAAAACTGATCACTCTCTGAGAAAACCTTTAGAGGTCCTTCCAGTCCCTTTTAGGACTACACCAAATGACTCCTAGATCTTCTAATCTTCAGAGATGCAGCTCTTGTTACTATGACAGTTTGATTTGTTTAGAAATTCTAGGTTGTGTTGCAAATTGATGCAATGAGGGAATGCTCAGGTACCAATAAAGTTCCACATCTATCAAGATCAGAATTCTGGATTGTTGGGGTATCTTTTCAATGTACGACCAGGTGAGTGGTCCACATTGTCATAATGTGTTGCAGTATGGGCGCAAGGATATCCTTGAGAGTTCCATGTAGATGAAAAAATACATTATTGTCACCCACCACAAAGCCTCAATCTTGGGAATACACGCTCGCAAGTTCTAGCGATATTGAGGTTCGTCCCACTTCCAATACAATTCTAATTGCCTTCAAAACACAAAAGAGTTGAAAGTCAATAGATAACTACTTATTTTGGATTATATTAATGGCTAGTGTTTTGGAGCTGATCAAGATCAGAAGTCTTGGCAGTTTTGCAAGTCTTTTAATTAATTAACTAAGATTGAACTTTTAGATCAAAGGCCGCCAAAGTGATCTATATAATAATAATAATAATAATAATAAATGACTTTATTGCATAGAAGTAGAAACATAAAAATATATACATAATTAAAAATTATTCTAAGGATCTATAATTTCTATACAATCACATGGCGAGATTCAGTAGAATTGTTCATCCTGATTCACCTAACCATGACGTAAAATAATAATAATAATAGGAGAAAAAATGCCTAAGAACTACTTTAAAAAGAAAAATAGAAATATATGAAGATATTTACATTGATAGTAATTAAACTAAACTATTCGGCGATTTACAATTGTTATGCATAGTAACAAATTAATGTTAATGTAACAAATCTTAGATTTGACTGTAAGTACCAAGAAAATAGAAGAGAGGAAAAAAATGAACGGAGAAGAAAAAAATAAACAGTACTAATATAGCAATTTTATTCTATTGCCCCGTTAAAAAATAATAGCAAAGAAAGAGACTTCAAGCAATATCACAGTCATGACCAGTACGCATCAGTTCCCTGATCTTGGAGGAAAATCGTTTAATGCTATACTGCTTCAGTTCAGAAGGGATGTTATTATATTTCTTATAAATATTGTATTGAAAGGATCGCTGAAACAAAGCAGTGAAATGCCGGGGAGGTGAAATGATGCCCCGAAAGCGGGTAGTGATATTGTGTACATCGCATCTGTAAGTAATTTTATTATATAGGTAGGGTGGAGTCTTGCTAAGAATTATCCTGTGATAAAAGGAAAGAACCTACGCTTCCCGCCTGCGCCGCATGTCCAACCAGCCTGCCCAACCACGCGCATGTGAAATGTGATCATATTTACGTATACCGTAAATGTATCGCAAACAAGAGTTTTGCATTATTTGGATTCTGCGGGCAGTACATTGATCGATAGCAGCATGATAGACAGGGACACAGTAGTTAAACGCGGATAGAACATATGCTTCACATAGTTTTTTCTTAACGTTACTGTTTAGAAGATGTCTATATGGATAAATTCTTTTTAAATAAAAGTATCCTCGACTAATGTATTTGGAGATCTGTGTGCGGTACCTAAAGCTGTTATCAATAGACAACCCAAGACTCTTAACTTCACGAGTAAATGCAATCTGTTGATTATTAATCTGAATACTCATGCAGCTCTCCAATACTGCACATTGGGTTGCATTTCCAAATAGCACCGCCTGTGTTTTCATTGGATTAATTAGTAGCGAATGAGCAGCAGACATCTCATACACTATTCTCAAATCAGAGTTAATCTTATCCCTAGCAGACTGCCAATCTGAAGGATCAAATGAAAGATAAATTTGCATATCATCCGCATACATATGCGAAGCACAGAACTCAAGACTATTTAAAAGCCGAGATGTATATATGGAGAACAGTAACGGCCCCAGAACAGAACCCTGTGGCACGCCAGCATCGACTAGTAAGAATCCAGACATGCAAGAACCCAACTGCACCATTTGCCTTCGATCTGAAAGGTAACCCGACAAGAGATGCAAGCTCTCCTCCTGAAAACCAATATACTTCAATATATCTAACAACGTATTATGATCAACCGTATCAAACGCTTTGCTATAGTCTATCAATACCAGTGCAGTAATTTTACCTTTATCAGTCGCATCAATTATATCAGTCAGTGACTTTAACAAGTGCAGTAGTGCAGCTGAATCCCCTACGGAAGCCTGACTGCACTTCAGGAAGTAAATTATTAGTATTGATACACTCATAGATTTGAGAACAAAGTACTCTTTCAAAAATTTTAGACATGGTAGCGAGAACATTGATCGGACGCAAATCCCCAAAGACTCTAGGCACAGCAACCTTAGGCATAGGAGTTATGACAGACATCTTCCAAATAGTTGGAAAGACCGATTGCTCAATGCAGCAATTAATGATGTGCGTAACTATTGGGAGAATTACAGGACAACACATCTTCAACATACTGATATTAATACCATCGTAACCTCTGACGTTAGAGTCTATACTCGAAATTACCTTATATATCATGTCGGGATTAACATATTGAAACTTAAAAGAAATACTGTCATTAAGAATGCCGGAATACTGATTAAAGTTATTTGAATTAGTGGGACCAGGAATTGAAGTAATGAAGGTACGATTAATAGTTTCTATATCTCTCAAGTTAAACCCCGGGGGTCTATTTAACACAAGTAGAGGTCCATTTGAGCCAGAGGGTCGATTGGGGGTCGAAGGGAAAATAATTCTTAATACGCAACGAACTCAAAACAATAAGAAGTATATTTTTTTATTTAGAGGACTTATTTGGAAAATTTAATGACGTCCAAACAAAGCTCGGATAATACTGTTAGGCTTCCAAGTAAATTTAAATTTATGTAGATCTTTATTGCTACGTAAGGACTATCAGTATTTTTCAAATCTGCGACAATTAGAAATAAAAGAAGAAGACCTGAAAATAATTTACAAGTCATCTACAAAAATTAAGCGACAATTTTAAACAGCGCTTTGTTGATTTGGAAAACATTGACATCTCTGAATGGACTATTGTGCCATTTTCTGCTCAAATTGAAAACGTGGACATCATTCTGCAACATGAGCTTGCTAAATTCGGAACCAAAGAACCTTATTAAAAATTTAACAATAAGCAAATTTTGGACAAATATGAATATAATGCAAAAATATGTAAAAGTTTACGAAATAGTTCGGCCATTTATGCTGGCGTTTCCAAGTTCCTATACCTATTCCTTAACCAAGTACAGGAACAAATTAAATGTGGAGTTTCGAGGGGAGTTAAGATTTGACCAATTTCGAATCCAATATAGCGAACCTTGCAAATAAACACCAAGCACACTCATCTCATTGATTACTTAGTATTTTTATTTATTTATAATTACTTATTATTTAATAAGAATTAAGATATTTAAATTACAAGTTAAACAATATAAAATTACTTTAATAAATGTTTAAAATCATAAAGTAAATCTACAAATACTAGTACATAGATACTAACAGATAGTTTTTCCTTAATTAACTAAAACTTACATTTGTGGGAGGGTCGATGGAGATTTAGAAAAATGATATAGAGGTCGATGATCAAAAAAGTTTGGCGGTCTCTACTCTAGATGGATGACTATGTTGTTAGCATAAATCACCAGCTGAGCTGCCTGAACTTTTGGGAAATACACGATAACGATAACCAACGTGGGCGCATCGTTTTCTAATTTTGGGAATACCAGCTCGGAACTATAATCTCAGAATTAAATCTACAAGCAATCATCTTGCAAATTAGGAGCCAATGTCAGATCATATCGACAACTCTAGCGATAGCTAAATCTAGATAGTTTACTAAGTATACAGAAGAGTTGAGAGTTAGGTAATAATATTGCACGAAACGCAAATTGTTTAGTTTGAATTTATATTATTCAGGAAATGTTTCTCATTTAATCGCCTTCCCCAATTTTGGCCAGATTGGAGATCAGCAAGATAGGTTGATAGCTTTGCGAAGATGTTCTGTTTTTTTTGATTGCATTTAGGGAAACCCGTCACCTCAGTATACTTCTAGGTGTTTGGATAGTATCCGAGCTCACACATATAAAAATATGGAGACCCTCATCATGAGTAAAAATATCTCCTAAAGGAAGCAATTTAACATGATCCAAAAAAGTTGGATAATCATCAACTTACTACAAAAAATGGATATCAATTCCATGGGCGTTCCTCAGAAAGCAATTGGAAGTGATCGGAGGTGGTCGCACCTCCGACTTTATTCTCCTATTACTTCTTCGAGTTTTCTTGCTAGAAATTATACAGAAAGTGTACTTAAATAAGGGTAAAATCTACTAACTTCAATACCTTATATATTGAAAATAAAACATTCAAATAGAAAGTGACATAAGAATTGACATACTTTTTACAACACCCTGTATGCGTGATGCGGTAAAATTTACAAATTATTTTTGTTAATTTTGCTAGGGAGTAAAACCAGAAGCCTTGGCAATTTTACGAGTTTCTCTAAAATATTTTATTTCTATAGAATTGATCTTCGGCCACCCTGTCACACTTAAGACCAAATAAGCCGTCAAAGACCCCGTCAGAGTCGTCCTCTTGTTCCAAATTGTTATGAAGAGAAGAAGATGTTGGTCTGCTAAAACTTTAGCATCAAAATCCGAATCATATGCCAGGCTGTCGAAATATTGAAAGGATCGACCTGCGCGAGACCACCATCTGCTTTCATCAGCTTAGCTTGTTCTGCGCTGTTGAAATAAGAAAGAACTTTCCTTTAAATTTCATTAAAGCTTCCAAGTTCAAGATCAGCGCTGAAAGAACCTAACTAGCAGCACGGATGGAAGTTTAGTAAACAGCTCTTCTGACCTGGGGGGTGACTTGATCCGATGAAAGTTCATATACACCACAAAAGAGGACCACATACTCCAATAAGCATCTCCCATGTCCATTCTATATCCAAGCGATCAGACGAAAGATCCAACCCAAAGGATCTTTTATGGAAAAAATGCTCAGAATTCCTCTTTATTTGAATTTGGGCTGAACACACCGACAGAGCGATGTGTGAAGTTCTTGCATATTTGAAACCAAATTGGTGGAATAACAATCTTTTCCGGCCAAATTGCTTCAAATAGCTTGTCCCAAAGTAATAATAATGTTATTAAGCCAGTATCTGACTTTGGTATCGTAATAACCATCCCTTTGGGCCATTCAGGGAAGAAGTATTGATTTTCTATGCAATACTGGTATATGTCTAAAATCTTACCAGGGCAAGTCGTACCATTTCTTGTTGCTTTGGCAAATTTTTGAAGTATGTACAATATGTATACTGGCAATTAATCCAGAACAAAAAATCGAATGCCATACTATTCATTTTTAATAAAGATATGGAATCTATACATATGCAGAATACGCATTCGACATTTAATTCAACTGCCACATGCTCCACAAAGTAAGTCGGGAATGTAATAAGCACACTATAATCTTCTTAAGAGATTTAACAGATTAGGTAAATAGTTTTCATGTTACACGCGTGAAGAAATATATAAGGCGCAACTAGATTGATGTCTTTATTCATCGTAAAATTACGAAAGGTATTAGATACGGTTTAAATTTCATATTTAATTATTTTGTGTCACTTTATTAATTTCGCTCGAATTAAAAAGAATCGGAAGCAAGGTCGTTGATATAAAACTACTCATATAATATAACCAAATAACACAATAAAGAAATTTATAGTGTTTACCACTGGAATTATTGTAATGATTCCATTTAAACGAACGTTGCGAAAGAAACCATAAATATAGCAACGCAATACAAGAATCCCAACGCAATATTACCATACGTTTTACGAATTTGGAAACTGGTATCATTATACGCGCAGGTGCTTCAGTTAAAAATATGCTAAAATTGAAATAGATATCCGACGAAGAAGTAATTTATACACTTTTCTAAACTCTCCATGAAGATAAATGTTATTGCTCTTATCTAAATCGAGCCATTTTGATTGTATAAACAAGCATTATAAGTTGATTTATCGCGAGCAATACCGTGAATTTGTTGAAAAACGCGCCATATAATCAACGTTGTAAGTATTACCTACATGCTCAAGACGTTTACGCCTAGATGTATAATAAATTTCGTACTTTTTTTTTCGAAATCACTACATAAATTCTTCCAACTGGGTCATGCTCGTTTAATTTTTTGATTTATCTCGTATAAGAAGATTGCGCGCACGTTATTAAAATGGAGGAAATAATAACAGTTAGGCGTTCCACGTATGGCATAATAAAGAGTGTGTAATACGAAATGTCATTGCGTTAATATTATCAATGATCTAACAGGGCATAATATGAGAATGCAGAATACTCGAAGGAAATTGTAATGCAAATAGATTATATTACCGTAATTGCATGCCATATTTAGTTTAAAATGTTGGTCGATGTTTCAATTACCAACTAGATACATAGTACGCATATGTTGCAAGACGTTCAAAGCGATTTACATTCGAGTGAAATGAGATACTGAATTTTTCACTCGCGTGGAATAGAAAATTTGGCGACTATAATTGTGAAAATATCACTGACTCAACAATAATGTATGTATTCTAGTCTAGGTCTTGTTGGGGGTCAAATCTTGGAAGCTAAAACATCAGAAGAGAAAATCCAGATGCAGAATCAGATGCGGAAAGATCACGCAGCCAACCATTTAAAATTGACCAGAACTCTGAAGAAGAGGAACGACAATTAATTAAAGTGGAACAAGAAATCTGACATGAATAAATCTACCAAACAAAAGAAACAATTTGGCACACAAGTATTACCTGACTCAAACGTTTTGCAAAACAAATACAGGATCAAAAATAAAATAAGGAAACTTTTAGGTTAGTTTTATTAAATTAGTTTTTAAATAATTGCAAATCAAGCTGTTGCCATAGAAATTACCTGACTATTATACAGAGCAATAAATTCACCGTTACTTGGTTTCAAAAACAAGCAATAATAATGATAACCTCTTGTGTACCAAACAAGAGTAAAGCAGTTATCAAACACAAAAGTCCGCACTAATTCATTTTTATAACCTAGGTCGCCCAATTCTGACGTCTATAATTAACATTTAATGATAACCAAAATTATCATATTTTGGTACCCTAGAAGACTCTTTACCGCTTGTATGCAAGCACAATGTACGCCCCAATAACTAATAATTAACATTCTTGAGATATTCAACATTTTAAATATTTTCCTAGCATTTTCCCGGAATTTTCACCACATTTCCAACATTTTGGCCATTTTCATTTGTAACACTCTTATCATTTTTATCTTTTAGCCATTTTCTTAATATTTCTTAATATTTACCTTTTCATCATTTTAGGATTTTCATGTTCTTAATATTGGGCATTTTTGTACGCCATTCTTTAAACTTTTGACATGTCATCAATTTTCGGTACTTCCACCATTTCCAACATTTTTGCTCTTTTCATTTGTAATATGGCATTTTTACATCTTTGACATTTTTTCGATATACTTTAGGTTTATTGATGTTTTGTTGCATTTCCAAAATATTTTTTTTTATTTTTGTCGTTCTTCAATTTTCGTTGATTTTGACAATTTCAGCGTTTTTGAAATTTTTTCCCATATTTTACAGGTATTTTGATCAATTTGTTGCATCTCCAAAATCTTTTTTTTATTTTTGTCGTTTTTTAATTTTCGTTGTTTTGACAATTTCAACAATTTTCACATTTTTTCGATATTTTTAGATTTATTAATTTTTTGTTGTATTGCCAACACTTTTCTTTGATTTTGTCATTTTTGCAGCTTTCGTCGTATTTGACAATTTCAAAATTTCAGAAATATTTTCGATAGTTTTTAGCTTTTTTGTTGTATTTTCAACATTCCTTTTTCTATTTTTCGTCATTTTTCAATTTTCGTTGTTTTTTAGAATTACAGCATTTTTTACATTTTTCCGATATTTTTTCTGTTTTTGATTTTTTATTGCATTTCCAACATTACATTTTTGATGTTTTTCATTTTTTCAATTTTCGTTGCTTCTGACAATTTCAGCATTTTTGACAGTTTTTCCGTTATTTTTTAGGTTATTTTTTTATTTTTTTGTTGCATTTCCAACATTTCTTTTTATATTTTTGTCATTTTTCAATTTTCGTTGTTTTGGCAATTTCAGCATTTTTGACACTTTTTTTTGAATATTTTTTACTTTTTTTAGATATTTTTAGATTTATTGATTTTTTGTTGCATTTCGAACACTTTTCTTTCATTTTTGTCATTTTTTCAACTTTCATTGTTTTTGACAATTTTCAGAAATATTTTCGATAGTTTTTAGCTTTTCTGATTTTTTGTTGTATTTTTAACATTAATTTTTATATTTTTTGTAATTTTTGAATTTAGGTTGTTTTTTAAAATTACAGCATTTTTTACATTTTTCCGATATTTTTTCTGTTTTTGATTTTCTATTGCATTTCCAACATTACATTTTCGATTTTTTAATTTTTTCAATTTTCGTTGCTTTTGACAATTTCAGCTTTTTTGACGTTTTTGCGATATTTTTTAGATTTTTTTAATTTTTATGTTGCATTTCCAACATTTCTTTTGTTATTTTTGTTATTTTTCGTTGTTTTTGGCAATTTCAACATTTTCGACATTTTTTCCTTACTTTTTAGCTTTTTTAGATATTTTTAGATTTATTGTATTTTTGTTGCATTTCCAACACTTTTCTTTGATTTTTGTCATTCTTTTTTTTTATTTTTTGTTGTAGTTTCGACATTCCTTTTTCTATTTTTTGTAATTTTTCAATTTTCGTTGTTTTTGAGAATTACAGCATTTTTTACATTTTTCCGATATTTTTTCGGTTTTTGATTTTCTAGTGCGTTTCCAACATTACATTTTTAATTTTTTTCATTTTTTTTCAATTTTCGTTGTTTTTGAGAATTTCAGCATTTTTGACATTTTTTCCGATATTTTTTAGGTTTTTTTGATTTTTTTGTTGCATTTCCTACATTCTGTTTTTTATTTTGTCATTTTTCAATTTTCGTTAATTTTGACAATTTCAGCGTTTATTTTCCGATATTTTTAAAGCTTTATTGACTTTTCCGAAATTTTCATTTCTAACATCTTCACCTGTTTTGTGGCATTTTTTCGATGTTTTCGATTTTTTCCACTCTCTATATTTTTGTCATTTTTACATTTTAAGCATTCTCGATATTTTCCCGGTATTTTTAGTATTTTCTTAACGTTTTCAACATTTTCGCCATTCTTTAGATTTTTGACATTTTCTCCATTTTCGTTATTTTTGACATTTCCAACATTTTCGCCATTTTAATCATTTTTACAACTGTTTTTAAAATGTTTTCGATTTTTCCGACATTTACATCTTTGCCAGTTTTTTAATATTTCTTAAATATTCACCATTTTAACAATTTCATATTCTTAACATTTACGCATTTTTCTGACATTTCCTGCATTTTCACCATTGGCAATTTCAGCATTTTCTCAATTTTTGTTTTTTTTTCGACATTTTCAGCACTTTTGATATTTTCCCGATATTTCTAGTATTTTATTAACTCTTTTTCATTTTTGAGATCACTACCTGTACCTATCACACATATGTACATTATCGGCATTTTTTAGATATTGTTTCCATTTTTTTTTTCCTTTTCTTGCATTTTTTACCTTTTAACATTTTCTTCATATTTCCAACGTTTTTATTGCTATACTTTTATCGTTTCGGAACATTCCTCTTAGTTTTTTGACGTTTTAGAATTTTTTTTTACATTTTTGACATTTCATAATTTTCAGTTGTTACATTGTTAACAATATCAACATTGTTGACAAGATACCAAGCACATCAAATTTAAATTAGAATAACATAAATTGGCTTGAAGATTTTATTAATGATTAATTATAAATTAGCATACATATATGTACCTACAACAAAATTTCTCAATATGGTCAAGTAGTACACACATTGGTCGTAAAAGATGTCTTTTACGACGGCGAATGGATAAAAGAATTAATACTAATTTTATTGTATTGCAGTAACGTACTGAATATATTGTGGAATTTCCAATACAATTACCGTTAAGTTATCATTGCGATGTCAATACTAAACGCTGTATTTCCGCCTTAATATAATATCGCCATAAGGAAAAGATAGCAATATTCACTATGCACACATCCCAATACGAAAAAAGGAGGAACACATTGAACTTTACCTATGCAGACACGTTGGTGACAATTCCTAAAACTTACAGTCTCGATGCGCCTATAAATATTCCGGGTTCAAATTATACGTTCTCGGTGTTTGTGCGTCTCTTTCTCGCAATGGCAACGTTGTACGTAAATCGTGACCAGTGACGTTCCACTGACAATGGCCCAAACAAATTCATTTAAAATGACTCCATTTGGCACACAGCGTATATTTATTATATTATTATTTAGTCGCCGTGGGAAATGCGCGCTGAAGAGAATCGCGTTTCGGCTAATGAGTTTGTTAGAAAATCATTCCCTGGGCTCTTTTGTTGTCGGGCACATAGACTGATGGTCTCGACTATTGTCCAAGTTTTGTCGCCACGTACTATAACCTTTATTCTTACGGAGAGACTTAACATGTATTGTTTAGGTTCGATGTTAGATGACTGTATTTGCAGTCAATAACTGAAATTACCTATTCAAATTGCTCGTTATAAATAGAACCTGGAGGGAATTAAAATAAAATTAGAGAATGAGAGAGAAAATCTCACCAAAGTCTCTAGTAAATAGGAAATATTTCTAAAGGCAGGCAATAATTTAAGCGCTATATATAAAAGCAATCTTGAGGATTGTTGTGACTGTATTGTTGCTACTTGATTTGATCTGGATGAATTGGGAATTTTTTCTATTGGGACTGCGTAATAATTACAGGGAAATATGCATTTTGTGTAATAATCATTAGCTTTCGATTTCTTGGAATATCGTTAATATTCGTATTAAATAATACATGCGTGAATTAATTGTTAAAGTTTCGAACACACCGCTAATTATATGATTAAAAATAAATGCGAACAAAATATAACGTGAGAGTAAATATATATTTTAAATCTTGAAATTAAACAGGTCATTAGAAGTCCAATACATACGAGTGCATGCATGGAATGGTGTTTGATTTAAATTCTCTTCTTTAATACATCTAGAACACCTACCCATTCAACTTTGGCAAATATTATAATATAGCTATCTCAACACCTTTCACAATATTAATAAAATTGCTGAAATCATTTCTATAACGCTAAAGAAAAAATAATGTATAGACCAATCATTTAAGAGATAAGAATTTCATACACCGAATAACATGAATAAACAAAATTCCAAGCGTATTCTCTCAGCACAAATTCGTTGTGCTGTAGCAGCAGCATCGACCTGCATTTTATTTCAATCATTAATCGGACTGTGTTGCTTAATCGTAATACCACAAAGAACGTAACTAAAAAAAAAAACCGGCAGACATAATTAATTATTGGGGCGCCAATTTTTTCATTACTTCTACTATACATATATACATCGCAATGGTAAATCACTCAATGTGGGTCACTAAGGCCTTGCCTTCTTACTCAATGTATATTTCTGCTCTCTATGTAGCGCCACCGGATGATTCCCCTCACGTCTCCTTGCACCATTCGCATTAGCGAACACTCAGTAATTAATGGTCTTTATCGCGTTGAAATACAAAGTAAAACGCATGTTTGTTTTTCTATATAATTTGTGTAAGCAATGCTGTGTATAATGAGGAGCTAAAACAGCAGGTAAAACGTTATGCTCTGCTAATTGGTATTTCCGCCTAGTTAATATTAGCACTCGACACGAAAGTATATAACTCATAGAGAAAATTGTATATTATAATCTGTACATATACCTAAATATAGGTGATAGGTTACCGCTCTATGACTATTTCTGTAAAAAAAAAGATTCCTCTAACCGATAACTCTAGCTCTCTAACTGTTGCCAACCACTGTGCACAGCCATATCTAAACACAGAAGAATGGAAAATACATTCCATATTCGCATTACAGATCTCTTCTTTCTACCTTCCTAGTGGAAGATGCAACGGTTTTGTTGGAAGCTATGGCTACTATACTATTGCCATGAGATTTACAAATCAATATATTATCTTTTTCGGTAGACTCATATTCACAGTACCCCTGGTGTCGTCTCTTTAACATTTTACAATGGCTAATTAGGCAGTTGGAAGATCTATTTTGTCGTACGATTTCTATAACCTTCAGTCCCCTGCTGTTTATTGAAATGTATTGTATATAGAAATTCAGGTTGGCTTTCTTTTTACTCAAAATATTACAAAACTCTAAAACTACACTTGGCCAAGAACCTTTGATGTCCCTTAATAGGACTCACACTCTAGTTGTTCCTGTCCCCCATTTGACAGATTTCTCTTTTATAAGTTGTTTTGAATCATAACACCCAAAATAGGGCACTATGGGTTCTTGCACACTGTGAAGCTCCGCAAATGGCGCTAACTCTACAGATTTTTCTGAAAAATTTAACTCGAAGGAGTTTTTGGAAACTTTTCAGCTTTATCCAAGTGTACACTCCCACCGTTCCAAACTAAATGTCAGATTTTAGTTTTTGTTTTAATAAATTATTAAAAACGGTAAATGCCACAATATAAAAACAAAAAAAATGCCTGTAATAAACACTCATCGTATATTGTTGGAAATCACCCTACGAACGAGTGCAACGAAAATAGATCAAGCATTAGAACCGCATTAAGTGGTTTCGATCTATCCGATCTCGTCAGCGATGCTTCAAATGCAACACCTAATTTGGTCGCGATTTCGTGTTTTTTCGACCCTCAACAAGAGACAAAACATCGACTGGATTGGGACATATTTCCAAATCATTTTTTAATAAAACATATTTAAAAGCTGCCACTCAATTTGATCACAAATTCTTCTGAGAGCCGGTTAAACGAACAAGGTCAAATTCAAAGTGCATAATTAGCATCATCAAATTCAAAGTAATTAGAATCATCAAGGTCAACTACAATAGAAGAAAGTACACACCGATGATAGACAGTCTAGTCTTGAAAAGAATCTTTACTGCAGCACCTTTCACCCCATACATCTAAATGATTTAGAAGACTAGAAGAAGAAGAAGTAGAAAGAGGCATTTAAACTCTATGCTTGATCTTGAGTAATTGAAAAAGGAATTAGACAAAAATACCTGGCTAAATTAATACGAAAACCCAAATAGAAAGTTTTAGTTTCAGAAGAAGAAGAAAAGATGTTGAAAATATAGTAACTGAAGATTTTCGTGGTAATGAACCTGGCGTGGGGCGCGGTTATATTATAAGAGTTTGTATCCTCAGTCAAAAACAAAATAAATATGAATTTCATGCCAAATGTGTCGCTTTTGTTGCTCTCGCCAGCGATCTTCCAAATGCAAGACCTAATTTCGTCGCAACTCGTCCCTCAACCTTAATCGTATGATACCCAATGCCCTCTAGTGGGTAAGGTCGGAGATAACCCCGCCAGGCATTGATTTCCAGCAATATGCCATGAGCATTTTTTTGGGTTTGACATTCTGGTATTTATCGCCGTTTTCATATGTTTTTAGTAAGCCGTATATGGAATCACCAATAGACTGCTAGCAGATCTAGACATCTAGCGGGACAAACAATTCCCGAATTGTCCAAGCTAGATCTGTATCTGCTGTTACCGACCTGTGTCGTGTGATGCCCGACGATCTTGCCCACTAGAGAGCATGTGGTTGAAATTGGTCCATGGTTGCAGATTAAGGTTAAAGGACGAGCGCCTACAGACATTTTTTGAGTGAATTATTGAAATAATGAACCCCAAGGAGTTCTATAATCAAATCTTTCCACAATTCTAAACTAGAATACGGTACCATTGCAAGCAGCAGCGGATGTTTACGTTTCGTCAAAACTATTTATCGTATTTGGAAAACAGCAAATACGTGCTATTCTTCCGGTTTCTTCATTAGCTAATGTGGAATTCAATAAAACAAGAGGAAATACAAGCAGAAACCGTAGAAATCGGGAACTAATTCTTATATAGTGCCGGAAATTCCACTATCACAATAATCAAAACTTTGCGGTCTGTGTATCAAAGTTGGCGAGTCACCGGTTCTAACAATGACTGGAGCAAAAGACGGATCTATCAACCATCAAAGAGCCTCGCTTTGGTTTTTTAAAACTCTATTCAATAATTGCAAAATTTCGATCGTGTATAAAGCATAGCACGAATTAATCTCGAAAAATTTAAACAATCTTATCATTACATTGCAGAAATATATGGAATTGGCCATAATTCATATAGAAGGCAACAACAAGACTCCTTACATGAGCAGGTAAAAACTACGTTTGCAGGAAGCACCGTTACGCAAGGCAGTTTGTTCTGAATCCGCAATTCTTTATTTATAGTTGCTAATTTATTGAATATTACTCATAAGTTATGTATTTCTTTGCATTTTTTTAAATAAAACTAGACACTTATTTTGAAACAAATAAAACTCCGATATGAGCTACTTAGTTTGAGAACATTACTTTCATCGTCAAATTCAGAGCCACCATCATTGTCTCTCGCCATTTCAGCGTTGGCTCTAAGATGACTGCTGAATAGTTTATAAGCACTGGCTTCATCTTCATTTCCTGAATAGTTGTCGAAGATTTCGGCAGTGGCATTTTCGGTAGGAATTCAGGAGTTTTATCTCATTATATATGTAACTATGTATCTCATTATCCAAATTTTTGATCTCATTCAATACCCCATGAAGTCACAAGGGATGCTTATTATAACTACAAAGAAATGAATGAAAACAAATACATATGGCCAGAAATATTATTAAACAAACTGGTGGACATCCTTTTAGAGACATGATCACTAAAAAGAAGTTTGCTGACAGTTGCTTTGTACTACCCCGAAGAACGTACGAAAATATCCTTTTGTACTTGGCCTTCGCTATAATTTAAAACACAATTTTAATACCGATACAGAGATGGCAAGAGAGAGGCAACTGGTTCTATGGATATGGGTTTTGAAATATAAATATTGCTATCAGAAAGCTAAAAAAGTTGTCTAAAATGCAGGAAGAAAAGTTTTTATAAAGCGCTACAGAAGATTATTGATAATTATAATTTGCAGGAAAGGCTAGAATGTATATGTAACCAGGATAAAGCTGGAAGGAGCTGTCATTAGCGTGACTAACGTTGAACGTGGCAAAAATATGACAGGACATGAATGAGTGAACCTAGTCAATTTATACCTACGTTTGTCATTTTCAGTGGTGCCTTCTGAAACAGAAGCTTTTATTTTATTTTATTTTTTTTTTAAGATGCGGCCAAGTGTAATGGTTTCCAGCTTCAGCATATCTATAAGTTAATTAGGAAGTTTAATTATAAGAAACCTGTGAAGGACTCTACGACTTTTCGAGAGGATGTTAAAGCTTCACCTGTTTTGACCCTCCCTTACGCTCTCTTTATCACTGAAGGTTTGAGTAAAATCTTCAAAGAGCTAGATCTCAGAATAGTTTACAGTTACCTTTAGAAAAGTCAGGTATTTACGAAATCAATTGTAAAGATTGTAATCAAAAATATTGTAATGGATACATTTGTCTAGACTATTACTGTTAATGCGGCCTTGTAGATTAAGTTGCATAACTTGTAAAATCAAAGGGGTAAGATAACATAATTTGGAAAATCATTAATTAAAACAAGATATTTAAAATTAAGAATAAATTATATAATTTAAGATCACAAAACATGTAAAACCATTTACAATTAATCACATTACAACAATCTTACTAAATTATTTACATAGCTAACTGATGATTGGTCGTTAGGAAAATATGTCATTTGACCTTATTCTAATATTTCACTTATAGGAACAGTAAATTAAATGGAAACAGTGTAAATTAGGAATTGTAACAAATTAATTATTATGAAGTTATATTGTAAAGTTAAAATTAAGTTTTGTATTGAAATTATGTACCGACCTTTTTGACAGATGAGCAAATGTCCTAATCAAATTATTTAATTTCGTACTCGGACATAAACAAAAGGTAGAACATTCATCTATGTCTTAACATCCTCATATCATTTCAATTAAACTCTCCTAAGGTATTTATCCTATTGTCCAGTATCTTCAAAACACATTCAAAATTTTAGCTCAATCGTAATACGACAAATTGTATGAAAGCTTAAATGAAAGAGTGCTTTGAACATTTTCGTGTCAGAAGTCTCTAGTTATGAAAAAAGAATAGAAGAGTGGTTTGGTAGCTTGCGTGTAGAGCAACTGAAGATGATTAACCTAAACGTTTAAAGATCATCAGAAACTTCTGGAACGCCATTTATAACGTAAAAAATTCATCATCAGAAACTTTTGCGAGCATCAAACTAACTTGAATTAAATCATTTGTCAAAGAATTGCACCGGGAAATTCAAATTGTGGGATAATCGCCTTTATGAGTTTGAATAATCGTGTCTTTCGTGTTTTTAAATGTCAACTCATTTGCCAATAAGCGTTTACGAAAATCGTTTCAAAATTAATATTTCTTTGTACATGTTGTATCGCTTCAAAAATGTGCTATTAATCTTTTTAATTCAACTCAAAAAACCATTCACAATATTTGAGGTTATAATTCTGATAGATTTTCTGGGGAAAAAAATCAATTATGTCCAAATCTCAAACAAACATCGTTATCTTACAATATGAGCAATAACATTTATTTCTAAATTCCTATGAATCGTTTATGTTTATAAAATTTTCGTACCTATGTTTAAACGAATACGCAGATATTTTTGTCATTTAACCAATACAAGCTTAAAGTTTACGGTAAACCTAGAATATTGATTTTCAGCTACGGTAAACATTTTGGAACACAACGTCTCAAATTTTTTTTAAAAATGAAAAATGTTGCAAATGGCCATTAGAAGAGTTAAAAAAAAATACTTACAAAACAACTGTATAATCACCTTCCTACATTGGATAACTGTCATGAGACAAAAAGATTTCCGTCCAATTTCAACGATTATGACCCAGACATATTCCATACCATTCACAATAAAATTTCACCTAAATACAGTTAATTAAGAATATATATAATAATATTTACTAAATCGGTGGAAATTAAATCCTACAAATTATTTACGTTCCAAAACTAAAATTAAACTAAGAAATATTAAAGAATAATAAACCATTCATCTTGAAAAGGCGAAAAATCCATCAGTTAAATGTTACAATTTGTTTATCTATCTGGAATAAAATACCACAATCAAATTTTCAAAAAGAAAGTTTAGATAAAGGACATGTTTACTTGAAATCAGTCGGTGTAAAAAATATGTTAAAAATCTACTTTGAACTCAACTATTGACTTATTTGTATAAAAAACGTCAGCTAAAATAGGTTAAAAAATAAATCAACTCTAAATAAACGTATCTACAACGTTCCTGAACTGTGTAAAGAGTTCATAAATGCTGAAGATGATTTCTCCTTAAAAAATATAAACGTTTAAAAATTTCTTAAATCAGAAACTTCTCATTAGTCGTATGTAGAGTGTGGGAAAGTTAGTAGTTAAAATAAAAAACTGAAAAACAGTATAGTCATTTAAATTTCAGGATTATCTGGAAAAAATTCACTCAATAACCTCAGTCAAATCTTAGAAGAGTTAAAAAAAAATACTTACAATATTTACCGAAAACTAACTCCATCCTCTGAAATTTTAAGACACCCTACATCCTACATCCTCGGAGTCTAACTGTTCCCGAGACAGCTGAGACCAAGTCCTGAGGATTTCCGTCCTGACCTGGCATTCCCTGAACCCTAGATTCCAGAATCTGACCCAAACATATATGATCACCCTAATTCGGACCAATAACCACATTTTATGATAAAAAACGGATAAAAAACGGATAAAAAACAATTAAAATTTAAAGTACCTAGAATAGTTAAGTTGAGTTATATAATAAGAACGTTATCAGATTTAAAATCAATATTTTCCATTTTTACTAAATCGGTGAGAAACCGAAGAAAATCTTCTCCGAACTAGACATTTAAAAGCATTTACGTTCACTAAGTTTAACAATATAATTAATTAACCACTAAGCATTTTAATTAGTCTTAATTATTATTGTATAATCGATTTGATTTTGCAAGTAAACACTTTTTGTATCACTAAATATTCATTAAAATCTTGAACATTTATCTTGAAGCTAGAAAATAAAATCCTGTTACCACAGTTAAATGTTACAATTTGTTTATCTACTTACCTGGAATAAAATACCACAATCAAAATCAATCCAAAGATTAAACAATCGATATTTCTCACGCTCATTTCGACAAAGATACAGGTTAGGATAACACAATCCAAGGAACGTCAGTGCTATCAGATTTAAAGTAGAATTGAAAACGGCGCTAGATTTAAAAAAAATCAACTTTCAATAATAACAATTTGTTACCTTAAATCTGAACCCACGGTATTTTCACATCAAAAAAATCGTAGGATATAACCCTGAGGATTGCAAAATTAGACAACGGAATTTGTAAAAGTCCAGCCCAGATAAAATCATTTCTTTTTCCCCGAATTTAACATCTCGAAAAAAAAATAATTAAAATGGCACAAAAGGCAATAAAAATCGGATAAACAAAAGACAATTTTAAAGATTTAAGATCTACCACATTAGATTGGGCAAACCAGGAGAGCAGTCTCAACTAGATTTAAAGAGCATATGGCTAATCTTAGATTTAATAGAATTGAGAAATCGAGCGTTGCCCAACACATTTTTGAAACAGATCACAACATCGATCATACGAATGTTAAATTAATTAGACAAATAAACAATTGAACAATTGAATTGAAAATTGACAACGGCCCTATTCGTCATTGCTTTCGTTAATCGGAAATTAATGATGCGTATCGGATTGACATTTAGGTTATACCTGTTATTTGTAGGTTTCATTTTAATTTAATTTAATTATCGCCTTGATAATGACAGCATTGCTGTTGAAAGTCGGTGTTTTAGTTAAAACTTGTTTGGTGATAAGTGGGTTAAAGTGTTTATTGTTCAGAAACTTTTATGAAAGGAAAAAGGATGGGTTGCTAAAGAAGCTTTTAAGGAGTAGTTAACTCATATATCAGGAAAAGATAATTTCGATTTCAAATCGTTACATATCCCACACGAATTTGGCAGTAACAGATTTGTGTGAAAAATCTGACATTGAACTCGAACATCTTCCATTACACAACAATTTGAAAACTTATTATCAACGACAAGGAACTTACTTAGGAATTAGTGGCAACATAATATGACAGTAAAGGAATAACCACATGAGTTTTTGGAAATGCTCGTTGAATTGATCTACTTCTGTAGGAAAAGCTTCAAAAAGATTTGAGAAGACTTGACAAGTTTATATCAAATACAGTTCCAAATGATGACATTAATATTTCTGGAACAGAGAGATCTTCAACTAGAAGCCCTTGAATTAATCTTATCATCAAGAAGGCGATTTTACATTTCTGACACAAAAAAAAAATGAAAAGTAAACAAAGCAAGAAATAAATCAAATGAAAAGATAGTTCTTTCACCTATCAGAACTGGATTCAATTAGTCAAACAATTCATCTAGAAACTAGCTTTTGCAATATAATTAATTACAAAATTTGTTAATTAAAAATTAGTTCTTATTTTCATTTATTTCAAAAATTTATTACTTTTTAAACGTTATTTTGATATAACTAGTTATCTCAGAATTAGTTGTATTACTTTAATGTTTTAAGACCTGAACTAATCATCCGTTTCGCACCCAATTCTAGAAGCGCATCTCTTCATTTGTTCGTTATAAAATAAAAAATATTTTGTTTATGTTCTTCTATAAAACTCCGGTCGAAGGTCTCACAATAATAAGCTTATAATAAGTTACATAATAAAATTAGTATTTAATAACTTTTTTATCGATAAAAGAACATTAGTCCGATTCGCTTCGGTTTACCTACAGTGATATAAGTATTTGTAGTATATAATACCATTGTGTTTAATCAAAGATGACAATACTGAGAATAATATTACAGGGACTATTCAAGAAATACATAAAACGGAGTTGACATATTTCTAGACTGATCCTTTTAAAAAGAATCTAAAACAAAATTATTTTATATTACTACTAGGTACTACTACACTATTAATTCCTATTTATTTATTAAGAAAATAGATCGTAAAGGCAGTTGCGCACGTTTACGGATTGCCGCCGTTAGCGATCAACTTCCAGATATGTTTTACATGTTACCGCTTATAAATTGTGCTCGCGTGATCACTTCAATTGTTGATCGAACTCGATTAAATCTAACGTCAAACAGAATTAGTTATTAAATTGTTAGTACAAAATATTCTTGCGTATCGCCCATTAGCCGTACATATACGTGTACATACAATATGTACAGGACAACTTAAAAGAAAATAATCTACGGATAATATCTGTTTCGTGGTCGTTGTAATTATTAGCCAAAAGTACGAAAGATATAAACAAGCTTTTGAGCATAGAATAAGTGTAGTGAAATCATTTAATTTTTAAATACGTCTTGAACATAATGGAGCTCCAATCTTGTTTGCAATTAACTTCATTAGTGCTACGGTATGTTTGATGTACTTTCCTGATATCTGATGTTGTGAGTGGTTGCTTTTTATTACATAATTAATGGTTAAGTCATTTTGTACCTAATTGTGCAAAAACATCTTTGTACTCGTTGTAGAAAAAAAGTTATTGTAATGTCGGTAAGTAAACGTGGAACTTACGCTAAGAGATGGTATTGTTGTTTAATGTTTATCTACAATTACATGATTGCTTTTGAATTAGAGCTGGCGCCAACAGGATTTCTGTAAATGGCGCATTAAGTATATAGAATATTACAAAATAGCTTCGTTAAAAAGAAGTAGAAGAACATTCCCATAATGGGGTGATGCCTCATGATGGGAGTTAGCAGTAAGCTTGTTTGGTAGGGAGAGATCTTGCAAAGTTATGTTTGCATTTGAAAATTAGTTCAAAAATTCACCATAAAAAACAAAATTTGATACGTATCGGACGTTTGACAACGTTGAATTTGAGGTTTATGTTGTAAAAGAAGAAATATGGCATACCTTGACTATTCCTTTGATGCCACTTAATGGAATATTATGCCATCTGAGGAATAAATACTTACTGCATTAGCAGGAATGGATCATTTTCAAACTGCACCTACATTATCTGCAGACTGAATTCAGACGGCAAAAATGGCGGAAATAAAACATGAGAAAAAATCTTGAGAGAAGAATTGGCAGCAAAAACTTTCCACCCTCCCTCCCCTCCTCTCCCCATGAAAGCTCTGCCTGGAAGGTTCAAAAAGGTTGCATTTGTACAAAAAAAAACTGGAGTAACGATTTTTTCAATTTTCAAAAAAAATAACTGGTCAATAATGGATCAAGGGACTTGTACTAAAAAACCCACAAATTGTGCTCAGACTGTCAATAAAGGGGGTAGCGGAAAGGAACAAATTTCCAACACAAAATATTTTATAATATCGACGACCGCAAAAAATTCTTGCTTGGAAAGGATGACAGCAAGTTAGAGCATTATCAAGTGCTTAACATTTACAGCACTTGGCTGTGGTGATGAAAACATTGAAGATATTTGTGTCACCAGCTTCGATTTTTTCCCAGCAGAAGAATATGAAATGTGAATTGATACACAACACTCCTCTTGACAGTAGAGAAGTTTGTTTTGGAGAGGATGAAAAGGAAAAATGTTTATCCAGTGGTTGCGACATTTTGTTGAATACGCAAAAGCTTCCCAAGGAAAGTACACTCTACTGGTTTTGAACGGTTGCAATAGTCACGAATTGATGTTATGCAATACACAAGTATTTTTTCCCTACACACATATTTAAAAGCTACCACTCAATTTAATCACAAATTCTTTGAGGACTGGTTATTCAACTGAGAGCCAGTTAAACGAAGAAGGTCAAATTCAAAGTAATTAGAATCATCAAGATCAACTGCAATAGAAGAAAGTAGACACTGATGATAGACAGTTCACTCTTGAAAAGAGTCTCTGTTGCAGCAACTTTCCCCTCATACAATCAGACGATTCAGAAAACCCAGAAGATTTGAACTCTACGTTTGATCTTGAGGCATTGAAAAAGGAATTGGACAAAAATGCCAAAAAGTAGATGGGTAAATTAATACAGAAAGCTAAATAGAAAGTTTTAGTTTCAGAAGAAGAAGACAATGCTGTTGAAAATAGAGAAACTGAAGATTGTCATGGTAATGGGGTGGTGGAGGGTGATTATATTGTACGGGTTTGTATTTTCAGTCAAAAACAAAATAAATATGGGATTCATGCCAAATTTGTCGCTTTTGTTGTTCTCGTCAGCGATCCTCCAAAGACCTAATTTCATTGCAACTCGTCCTTCAACCTTAATCGTATAATACCTACAACAATGGACTGATTCCAACCCCATGTGCTCTAGTGGACAAGGTTGAGATACAGCCCTAGTTTGAACAATTTGTGGATTGTCAGCCCCGCTAAATGGTATCATACGATTAAAGTTGAAGGGACGAGTTGTGATGAAATTAGGTCGAAGTTTTCATATCAATTTTAAGATCATTTATCATTCAAATCACCCCTTTCCCTCTATACGTCTTTTCACGGATAACTTTTTATTATAGCTTTATCCATCTCAACGACACAAACAGCGTTTATCTGAAATATGTAGGAGTACAGTTTTACCGCTTAATATAACAATTGCGCCTGATTTACTGCACGTTTTTTTTTATTAAGCATATTCGGGAAAATGGAGCTGATTCTATCGCAGCTCGTAACGTAAATGTGTCCGGCATAAAAATCCTGTTACCTCGCTTTACGATGGAGATCTGCAATCTATCAGAACGAGCTCTTGGTTTCAGTAATCTTTGCAAAAAGCACACGTAGAATTCAAATGACAGTGATTAAGGTTATATGATGTAATGTGCAATCGTAAATACGTGGTTATATAAAAAAGTAATAGCTTGTACAAGTCGAAACAGGCCACTAGTTATCTTTCATATTATTTGTGTAATGATACACATAAGTAAATAGTCGTTGAAGTGATTAAATTCAATAGAATCTTAGCGTAAGTTCAAGCTGAAGAAGATTATTGTTAATTACTGTATGTCTCGTGCAGTAATATGGTTAAATTAGATTGTAAAGATATATATACAGATATATAAGTGTACAGACAAGTGTTATTCTGTGGTGGCAGTTTGCAAAAGCCGCACTCACTTTCAAGTTTGTGGGGTTATTACACATTATTTTAAACTTGCTTCTTACACTTTTATTCTACTACAAACATTTATTGATTTTAAGAACAACAAAATCATCTGAAGATTTTTAAGACTGTCAACGTTGGAAATTTATAGCCTAAAAATGGATGCCTCTCTTGCTCCACAACTCACTCCTCCAATAGAATAGCAAAATTACTAATATTCCTCTTCAGTTCTTCAAAATTCTGTGGGACGGTTAATTCAGGTCATGCTTTTGAAACCAACTTTCAGTTGGGCCTACCTATTTCTTCAAAGAAATAAGTTCTGATTATTCTGGCAAAGGAACATGGTACACCATACTACATATAACTTTAAGCGAATGTAATGGATGTTCTTGAAGTTTTCTTAAATTTTCATTTGCCTAGAAACTGCAGCTTTGGGCCTTCGCCTATCGCTCAGAAATAGTCGATATTCAATATGAAGGACGTTGTTTTGTAATACCAAAATTCAATTCGTCCAAACTGAATCTGCGTTTTTCAATAGCAAAACCAAGAAAAACCTACACCAGCAATTATTGTGAGTCCTACAAAATTAATTCGAACACAAGCTTTGGTTAAGAGGTATAAAATTTCATCGGTATAAAATAATATTGTTTAGATATGCAGATGATTGTGTTCTGGATAGTGGGACATCGAGTCTAAAGAAACTGAAACCGCCTTAACAACTAATCTTGCCATAAGGGGAGCATACTTCCGGAGATGGAAACTAAAACTAAATCTCAGTAAAACAGAGTCAAATAGACAACTTCACGTCTACCTTGATGGTAGATTGCTTCAACATAACAAATATCCAAAATGCCTAGAAGTCACATTTGATGGGGTGCTTCTGCTGAAAATTTGTATATTTTCGTGCTCGGACTAGTCTATTATGCCACGGAATATGGTGCTCCGATGTGGCTCAACAGCACCCACACACAGGAGCTTGATACATACCTGAACAACACCATGAGAATTATAAGAGGAACACTTGTACCAACCCCTGTCGAATGCCTGTCTGTATTAAGCCACATTCCACCTCCGGCCCGAAAAGCTGCTCTTTGTCGAGACTTTAAACGTATTCCAGATAATCCGGATCTTGCTCTTTATCAAGATACCATCATCCTCGAAAGAAATAGAGTTTGGTCTAGCGGACCAAACATTAAAACTACTTTGGAACTGCATACATCGCAATTCAACTTGATTGAGTCATGCGAACGTGATTGGGCAAAGACTTAACTTCCATATTGTTAAAATCTGCCCTGTATAAGAACGAAATTTCCCACCTTCAATCAACTATGAAAAATATGAACAACTATTAACAAAATAGAGACCAATCATGGAAGATGCGTGGACTCTCTACATAGATGGGAGAAGGCTCCATCTACATACTGTGATTGTGCATCGTGATAGAATATCCCAACAGGGTGTATAGGGGATCTTGTGATGATCTTCTGGTGGAAAACGAGGCATTTTTCAATTCTTTAGGCCGTGACGGACACGTCTGCTGCATGTACAGCACTCAGAATCAGATTATCAGTGTGTCCTCGTCACTGTTTCCAACAATGTAGCTCTAGTTCCAAAAGGGAAACTTGTCGGATTCCAGCTTGAATAGGCTGAGAGTGCGAGAGTTCGTGGAGTCGTTTAAGACCTTCGATTATAAATTTTTATTTTATATTCAATTTTTAAAATTAATTGAGTTTGATGCTCCTCTTTTGGCCTTGAAAATTTCACTTTGCTGATAATTAGACAGCCAAAATTCTTTTATAGATAAAATTACTTATCTATGTGGTTACAACATATATGGGAAAAAAATTCATCATATCTTTCGGCTCAACCCCCCTAAAATATGCCAATAGACTAGAAAATGTGATTAGCAAAGTTTCAGCTCAATCTGATAATATTAACACGTGCCGGATTGAGGTTAAAGTAATGAAAATCAGTGGGAAACCATTTTTTCTAAGAATATAGCTCGTGCTGTTTGATAGGAAATTCCATTCTTATTAATTTTTAATTTAATAATTTTTTTGCTAAAACTGATAGATTTAGTGGCATTTAGCATTTACCAGTTCAGGTCGTAGTGAATATCCTCAAATATGAATTTCAATGCAAAGGTTAAAGATCACTGTAATAATCAATTATATCTGCTTTAAATATATATTATTAATACTATTGTTGAATAGTGTTCAAATAAATTTTATTAATTAGAATTTTGAATTGTATATCATAAAATTATAATTATAAAAATAACATTTTATGGTGGTAATGGCTTACATGCGGTAGCTTTTGAAGAGTCCGGAAAAGGATGCTTACATTCAGAAATAATAAAGATGTATCTTTCGGGTATTGCCGTGGTTGTTCTAACAACAAACAAAGTTTGTTAGAACAACCACGGCAATAGCCGAAAGATACATCTTTATGGAACAGTGGCCGTGAAATTGTGATTCCTACAAGATTAATTCGAACACAAGCTTTGCTTAAGAGGTATAAAATTTCTTCGGTATAAAATAATATTGTTTAGATATGCAGATGATTGTGGTCTGGACAGTGGAACATCGAGAACTGAGAAGAAGAAACTGAAACTGGAAAGGAACTGAAACTAAAACTAAATCTCAATAAAACAGAGGCAAATAGACACCTTCAAGTCCACCTTAATGGTAGATTGCTTCAACATAACAAACATCCAAAATGATTATCGATGTTCAGTATGAAGGACATTGTTTTGTAATACCAAAATTCAATTCGTCCATACTGAATCTGCGTTTTTCAATAGCAAAACCAAGAAAAACCTACACCAGCAATTATTGTGAGTCCTACAAAGTTAATTCGAACACAAGCTTTGGTTAAGAGGTATAAAATTTCTTCGGTATAAAATAATATTGTTTAGATATGCAGATGATTCTGGTCTGGACAGTGGGACATCGAGTCTTTAAAGAAACTGAAACCGCCTTAACAACTAATCTTGCCATAAGGAGAACATACTTCCAGAGGTGGAAACTAAAACTAAATCTCAATAAAACAGAGGCAAATAGACAACTTCAAGTCTACCTTGATGGTAGATTGCTTCAACATAACAAACATCCAAAATGCCTAGAAGTCACATTTGATGGGGTGCTTCTGCTGAAAATTTGCATATTTTAGCACTCGGACTAGTCTATTCGATTATTCAGAAACAACTTGCAATAAAAACTGTCGTTGTTCTTTTGTCAAGGATGAGCCTTGGATCAATTTTACTCCTCTCTCAGCCGTGCCATTACCTACTATTAAACCGTCCACTATTGTTTTAGCTTTTAAATAATGTTGATTTTCGCAGCATACATCAGGATCAGAAAACATGCATCGATTTCAAATCTCTTAAAAAAATTAGGGTCCGAGAAGAAACAAAATCAATTTCTTTGTCCAGCAAATAATCAACCTCTTGGAAATTAAGTTTTGCTTTCAGGTCCCTGTTATCAGGGACGTTTTCTTCTCGGCCCATAATTTTCTAACCATGCTTGTTTTCACATTTTTGTCCAAAGTATCATCGAAAAATGAAAAGGCAACTTGATCCAAATTGAGATACCATAAATGGTTAATTATTTTAGACAATGCCCTGTCTGCAACTTCTTTGTAATTTATTCTATATTGAACTAAAGATTTTAATAATTGTAGGTTTTGGTTATGGGCCAGGGTGGGCTTGTGTGTGTTAAACTATACTTTTACATAAATATTGATTATAAATAAGCAAATATCTTCAATAGCCTTTCTCTGTAAATCAGTCAATAAAAATTAATCCCTGAAAAAATATATTTTGAGGCAATGTAGTCTTCAGGCTTTCACGGCCGCTGTTGATGGCTGCTCTTCGGTTCTCGGGTTCTCTGCCGTGTAGAAAGGTTGTGGTCCTTGACGTTTCGATCATCTTGTAAATCAGTTCAATCATCATTTGAGAAGGTCGTGGATAAAATCTTGTTGTTAATCACCCTGAAGAAAACTCTAGAAATCAGGTATTTACTACAGTGGCATCAGAACCCGAGAAGCGAAGAGAGGCAGGTACTCTAAAAGTAATTTTTTGCAGTGGTAGATGTCCTAAATAAATTAGGCAAAGTTGGATGAATTCTTTATAATCATCCCTGGGCTGGCGAATTTTTAATTGTTCAAAAAGATAATTTGAAATTTCTTCCGGATTACTTATTTTAATGGAATTTTCGAAAAATTTCTGGTTGAGAAGCGGAGGATCTGCAATTATTCTGCAATTTAAAAGTTCCTTTAACACAACTTCTAAAATATGGTGGCGACATGTTAAATAAAGAAGATTTTTCTCTAATAATTGCTCTAGCACAATCCAGGTTCTCCTATGCCGACCAGTATTTACTGCAGTGGTATCAAGACGCATTGCCTGAAATTTTTCCAACTGCTCCACTGCTCCATTGCTGATAATACAGCTATTTTCTGTGTAATCCCCGCACTATTTTCAAGGACTGGAACCCCTATCAACTGTTCCTCATCGCCACAAGTAATTAAAATCGCTATTACAATGTTCTTTAACATTTGCATGGAAATTCATATTTGAGGATATTCACTACTACCTGAACTGGTAAATGCTAAATGCCACTAAATCTATCAGTTTTAGCAAAAAAATTATTAAGTTCAAAATTAATAAATATAAAATAACACTCGAGCTATATTCCTAGAAAAAATTGTTTCGATTTTAAGGACGAAAAACTAGGAATTTTTTTTTTTGATAACCTTTTGGTTTTCGTAACTTTCACCTCAATGCGGCACGTGTTAATATTATCAGATTGAGCCAGATTACCAATCGCATTTTCTAGACAATTGGCACATTTTAGAGGGGTGAGCCGGTCGAAAATCCAAAATTAATCCTTTCTCGCCACCCTAATGTACATATTATTATATTAATATTTGAGATAAAAATCACCTTTTACTATTTTATATTTTAAAAACTACGGTATCGCGCTTAATCTCGAACTAAATCACGAAATTGACCGCATTTGGCGCAATTGTTTACCACGTCTTGAAAAGAACTACACTTTTGCGAACGGCATTCCTTTGATCTTCAACTTTCGATACATTCGCGTTTGTGACCTTGTGTCTATTTCAAGTAAGAGTGACAAGGAATAAAAAAAAACATTGCAGAATAGCTTTCACTTAATTTAAGTACTATTATTTTTAAAACAATACAATAATAAATTCTGTTCTGTCTGTTAATAATTGTATTTAGTAATACATTCTCCGTTTAATATTCAATTTTTAATTTGAATTGAAAATACCCTTCTCGCTCGCATGCAAAATCAATTTGTTCACACCTTTTAAGGATAAGGAACCCAATTAATATAATGTATCCGAAAAACAAATCAATGGCAGGTGGATGAGTCTCCGCATTTAAGGATTAATATTCCAAAATAATGTGACAACGTTCCCCACAATTACGGCCTTGTTCTGGTCTGTTGCGTCAAGACGCAATATAAATTACCCGAATTATAAACAAGATCCAATTTACATTATATAATCTTAATTCGTACAGGGATCCGGTGCGATAATGGAATTCCATAAGGGCGAAATGTTGCGACGGGGATCAGGAGGACCGTGTCTTCAGTGAAAAAAAGAGGATCAAGAGACAATCGCAACATGGGTAGTTTACAAGATTACCCGCGGTCATAAATCGTGTCGTGAAGAGTCGTTTCTGTTTCGCTATTTTTTTAATGTAAAATAAATTTGCCAGTATTTCAATAAATCATCGGGCATACAAAATTTTCATGATTTATGCCGGGTGCGGTCCGTGTTTAACGTCAAATAAGGAAAATAAATTTTAAGTGTGTAAAATACGCTGGCTTAAAGGTCACACGAATGCGATAATTAATTTTGATGCTTGGGACGTTTTCAGATACCCGCCATGTTTCGCTTTTATTATTTCGTGTGCGCGAAAACGTATTAACGGAGTATGACTTTCTTTTAGATTTCGCCGCCTCCGAAACGAATTATGAATGATATATTCATATGGATATGGTACCTACACCCAAAAAGATGAAAATATGTATTACACATAATAACGTAATCTTTGCAAATAAACTGAATCTTTTATACCAATCTGTGCTCATAGATTAAAGATAAAAAATGTTGTTTGCCGCAGTCCAGAAAATTTAATTCTGGAGCAGAACGTGTGCGCCCCCCGCCCTGATCATCTACAGCAGAATTATCATCCTGTTGGTATTTAAGCATAATCACAATCAAACATGAATAAAGCTGAAACCGGGAGTCATGTTTCTGCTTTGATGAATCTGAAATCTGCAATATAATTGCTTAAAAAATTGGAGACAATGTTGAGAACTTGCGTTTTAAAAATTGTTATTTATTCTGGAATTATTAATAACATGACTGTCTATTATGACAGCTGTTGGCTGTATCAATATTGTAGAAAGGTACCGCACCTTTTGTTCTTCTTCCTCTTCTTAATCGTTTACCTTCTACCGTTAAGTTTGGATCTATCTTTCTCTGCTTCCTCTCTGCTCCCTCCTCCCATGTTTTCCTCGGCCTTCCTCTCGGATCTCTTCCTTGAGCTTTTGTTTCCATAGTTCTTTTTGTCATTCTATCGTCTTTCATTCGGTTGACCTTAGTTGACCTTCCCCTATCTTTTCTAGCACCACCTCAATTTTCAGTTCTCCTCTAAACACATCATTTCTTATTCTGTCTCTCCTATTTTTACCCTGTATCTTTCTCAGAAATCTCATATCTACGGCATTTATTCTAGATTTGTACTTATTTGTTAACGTCCAAGATTCACTGCGGTTTTAATTTCCTTTCCTATTTCCCGTTTTCCCATGAATGGTATCTTCAGCGAATTAAACATTTTTCCTACTGTTTTCACTCTTTCATTCATTCCTTTGTGCAGTTTCCCATTCTCTTCGATGAACGTTCCCAAACATTTGTATCCCTCTACTTGTTCTATATTTTCTCCATTCAGATGTATCTTCTTTTTTCTTTTGCTATAATCATGCTTTTAGTTTTCTTTATGTTAATTTTCATGTTTATTTTGTGTAGTGCATTAGCGAACATCAGTTCCGATATTTTCACCTCTTCCATCGTCCAGTGTCCAATTTTTAATTTCATCATCTTACTTTTTGCTTCTTTTATTGCCTCATCCATAACTACTGTAAACAGCAGCGGGCTCAAATTACATCCCTGTCTGACATCTATTTCTGTTCAAAATTTTCTGGAGTGTTCGTTATTTATTCTGACCACATTTGCATTATTCGTATACATTTTTTTTATCACCTCCACCATTTCCACACCTCTCTTTGTTAACGTTTCCATATATCTTCCCTCCTTACTCTATCGAAAGCTTATTCTAAGTCTATGAAGCATATATATTATGTATGTCTCTATTTTTATTGATTATTTTATCCGTGTTTTGTCGTATTGTAAAAGTTTGATCTTGTGTGCTTCTCTCTTTTCTAAAACCACACTGTGTATCTTCTACTTCTCTATTGATAGTAATTCTGAAAAGTAGTTCTTGTTTTAAAATCTAACTGTTTGTACAGCTAATTGTTATTATTATTTGTTAGTATTTATGCTTCAACAAATAGAGATTAATATTCTGGAGATAATCACACCTATTAAGAAGGTAAATATTGCTGAAGCTTGCCATTTTTTATTGCTTGTTGTCGTATTGGGACACCAAACATACCCGCCTTCGAACGTAGAAGAGTACTACAGCAACTAACCCTTAGTCTCTGCAACGGCGACCCGTCATTGCCTGCTCTATACACACTGTAATGTCCCCATATTCAATACCACACCATTTCTTACCATACCAATTCTTTCCGGTTGATAGCGGAGTTAAATATATTCTCGCAGCAAACGCTTACTAAGATTTGTAGGTTTCCAATCTGGGTTCGTCCAAAAACGAAACGCGCATCCATTGGACACGTACACCACCGCCCAAAAGTGTTTAGGCAGTCTGATTAACAGCAAAAACATATAAAGAGGCGTAATTGAGATACAAGTTGATTACAGTTTATTCCATATATCAGTAGCTGATGTTGGAGCTACTTTCAACACTTTCCCGTCCAGTTCTTCCACAGTAACTCGATTGGATTCAAGTCGAAGCTCTGGGGAAGCCGTGCCATAATTTTTCAAAGTTCTTTGGTCCTCTAAATGGTGTAAATTGTCTGTACACGATTTAGAGGAGCTGAAAGATAAAATTTGAACACAAAAGATGAATTCCTGAAGATACTCCGTGGTTCCCCAAAATGTCGGGGTGTCCTTCTGGATGTAGTATACCGCCAAAGCAGCCCCATAACATCACTGAATTTCCTCCATGGATAAAGGCTGGATATATGGAGAGGGCTGGGGTGGAAGGGTGGGGTGGGGCTGATTGGAGTACGAGTATAACGGGAGGGGTCCGACAAGCCCTGGACAGAGACGATCGACTCAAAAACGAAAGGTGCCTAAACAATTTTGATCGGTAGTATAACATTGCCCTTCTATAGCACAAGCACGCAAGTCATAGTTGTGCTAATTACCTAAAAGGTATGTGGTATGAACAACCGCATGGCTGTACGATTGTAGTCATTGACACCGTCCAGAGTGGAATCCATGCATCCTGTAGACTTCGATGTTAACATCGCCATAATGGTCAGGAGACGGAAAGAACCCAAAAGCATTTTTTTAATGTATTGGCTGCTACCATAATATATCTAATGAATAATAGCATCATCTTACAAAAACAAAATGTTATTAACTGATATATCTTTGAAAACTTTTACTTCTCTGTGCGTAATGTGTGCAGTCCCAAATTCCCAAAATTCCTGCGTGAGGTATTGCCATTATTTATTGTGCCCGTTCCTGCTTAACAGTACCAACTTGTATACCATTTTTTTTTCCTTAAATTGATTTTGAATACGTTTCTTTGTCTCTTCTTTAATAGGTTGATTATCTTCTGATGTTCTCCACAATTTAAAACCTAATTTATAATCTAGATGTAAAATAGACAACAACGCTGTTACTTGCTGATGTAGTATTGATCACAGCTTGAGTGCCTTTTCCGTCTATCATTGTAAAATAAAGGATATGCACCTTAAAATGTCCTCCATATTTATTTCCGTTTCACAGAGATCTTTTATTTAATTCTCGACATGCATTTTCTCCTTCTTCAGTGTCTCCTTTATAAATTCGAATTTTAAGGCTCTCTTGTTGACGATGGCCGAGAACACATTTCATCTTTTTTTCGGCAAGCCTCTTCTTTAAAAATACAATTGATGTCATGAATAATTTTGAATACGAAATATCCATTGCAGAATTATAAAATGTTTGTATGTATTCACTTTGACAAGATGCTCCATCACAACCCCACTTTGTTTGTAATATCAGATCCTCTTATTCTAATGCGTTAATATCACCTTCTATTTTCGTTTTTAAAAGCCTTGTCGAGGTATGATGAAGCAAATCTGGTAGACTGACTTTTTCTGATGCCTTTCGTATGATTTTGTACTGATACTTCGATAGTTTTGCCTGTGTTATTAACGCCAGAGTAGTATGAGAGTTATGTGCTGGTCTAGTTGCAGTGACTTCTTAAACTGTATTGCTTATATTACTATTACGGCAGAACTTGCTGTGGAGTTTGTGTATGTTTGTAATTGTGCTCAAATGGCCTTGTGACAGCACTATATCGCCCTGTTTTACTTTTAAATCACTGCAGTTTAACGCCAGGTTATCTGTAGCGAAATATTCAAGACAATTCACTTCAATGTTGGTGCTGTCCATTACAGGTACTCTTTTATTCTGAGCAAAGAGTGCAGTAAACGGTCTGTGATCTCAAGATAAATAAAAAATTACATTTAATAAGTTAAAAAGTCTAAATTGATGAAAATAATTAGAAATAGTAACAATGCAGCGAACAACTGGAAGTAGATTTGCTTTTAATGACGTATATTACATTAATATCTTCTATTGAATAAATAATTCTCGTATGACTGCAATGTAGATCGTAGATACCTTAATATTACCCTAAGCATCGCGAGCTTCTTTCACCGAGCGACTAATTTTTTTTTCCTGACGTGATATTTAAGCACGACCATCTTATAAAAAGTAAAAGTAATCCTATTGTATCGGTCCCTCACTTAAACACGAGTAGCATTGAAAATATACGTTAGTACCACAAATTATACACTTAATAGAAGAGAATGATGATGATCGAGAACGATGGTGAGCACCTCGAATGAAAAAAGAATACCCATTATAAAAATAAATAACCCAATAATTACCCGACGTAACGAGGTGTATAATGAAGTAGTAACTGAGAGTACGCGAACGATTCTTTGCGGTGTAACAGTATGTATATATAGTAGAGAACCCTCTCCGATGCATTAAATCAAACTAACACATAATAAATCATAGCATAATTTGACAGTTTTATGTTTAACTCGTTCGGGAATTTTTTTCTGCGTGGCCGAAAACTATTTTGAATGTAATTAAGTGCCTATACGTAATAATTACTTTGTGGTTTAAAAAGACCGCACTTAAAGTAGATACCGGCACAGCTTACAGATCCTTGTGTAACAGTGAAATTATCTAAACTATAGTACTTAACTATATTTATTAGTTTAGCTTCTAGGTACATATTATACATTACCTATAATATATAGAGTTAAAATCTACATTTTTATGTCTCAATTCAAATCTAACTCTTTTACTACATTTATTATAAAAGTATCATCATCTGATATAAAAGCACAAGACTTATGACATGCCACCTTTATAATTACTTTGTTCCTAATTAATCATATCTCGTTTAATACAACTTCACATCAACTAACAATGTAGGGGTCACTCTTGACAGCGTTTTTAATTATACAAAAGCGACGAGTACGAAAACCCAATCCTTCAGTTAATGTTAATGCCGGCGGAAGAAGACAATAGGGAAGAATGGTGGTGCGCGTTTAGACTGCATGCGCATTGTTCGCCTGTGTGTGTGTGTGCGCGTGTGTGTATTTTTAGGTGGTAATTTAAAGGGTTATCTCAACGACCTGAAAAACAATTTAAATCCAGACACTCAAACACATCACGTTAGCCGGGGAATCGTTTCGGATGAAATGTTAAATTGAAGATGACAGAGCGTGAAACATTAAAGTGCGGTAAAATAATAAATGCGTTCGTGATAGAGCGGCATTTAATGGAACTGACATTATTGTGGCGACAAGCAATGCCGGCATCTAGTTTGGTTGGCTGCACGTATGTATGTACAGGGATTTGTGCATCTCGTCAAAACAATTGAATTAAATATGTTGTGGGAGAAAATGCAAAAAAATCAGCACCTCCATCATCATGACTGCGAATTACACCAAACTCACCGCTGCCACTATTCTAGAGGCTTTCAAGAAAAAAAAAACCACATAAAGGTGTTCATTTTAGTTCTCCATAATACATCTTATCCACTCCTCTGCTGCTCTCACTAATTAAATGTGTGTTCCTGGACGCAGCCACCCCTCTCCCCTCCACCCTTTAGAAATTGCGTCAGATGGTAGCTCACCTACCTATATTTCCTGCTTCGCTATGGTCTAATGTAATGTATCAGTCTCTAAGTCCACTGGAAGCACTAATTATCCCTGCTCCACCTTTCCTGCCATCGCTTTGCATGCAACACCATCTAGCTCCAAGTCAATCCTCTACTGTATCAAACGGTTTATGAATGGGATTTTTGCAAGTACAAAGAGTGCTGCAGATCACACCGTTCTATATACCCTTACAATAGCTTCTTACTACATTCATTAGAACCTTCAATTCTGGGCATCAGTCGTCAGAGTAATGCCGAAGTCCTATGTGCTTCCTTTACTATTTTGGTCTCCTTCACTCCTATGATTATTTGCTTAACATTTCTTCCACCTATTAGGAGAACTGCTTCCACTTGTTTCATCCAGCCACCCCACGACACTGTCCAAAATCTGATCTACCAGCAATTCAGGTGTTTTAGCATTTATAGCTGTCACTAGCAGTCCCAGATCGTCGAGTACCTTATTAGGTGTCCACCCTGTTGGTACTGGCAGCTCGTTATAAGACACGTTACATAGTATTGGATATATTACGGACCCTTGCAATACATTACACGTGATCTGGAATTTGTTTTAACCTCCGATCTTCAGCCAGCGATTTTCATCCCAGACAGCTGTCCTTCATGTGATGAGTAGATATGGCAGGTATGGCAATAATGATCTTTTCCTCAGTTCCTTCAAAATGCATTCCCATAAAGCGGAATTAACCCAGATACTCCTGAAACTTGTTTTTAATGGTTTTTCACCAAATTTTGAGGATGTGTCTGTTAGTTGATTATAAACACTTTTTTGTGTTATAATTTCTTTTTTTTGAGCAATAGTTTCGGAGATAAGAGGTGTATGTTTAAACAGACAGTAGCAATTCAAACAACTATGTACTGTGATAAGAAAAAAAAATAACCATTTATTACAGTCTTAAAAATATTACAAACAAAATTTTATTCGATAGTGTGATAATTAATGAAACATAACTTGGGATGTAATGCAACATCACATTTTTGACATCTGAATGCTGCTTGTTTGTGACAAAAAGCACATCTTGTTTCCTTTTCTTGATAGGCCTTGATTGTCAAGTCTGTCGAATTTCGATTCCATATTGTGATATTTACTTTGCTTGGAGGGCCCTCGCTTCGCTGTCTCCTTAAATGTCTCTAGTAGCCCCGAAGCAATGCATCTTCGAAAAGTTAGATGATCCATCTTTCCATCATTATATTTATGAAGTTGCCAAGCATTCTGCTCGGCCATCTCCCCATATTCTCATTATATTTTTTGATAAGAATGGATTGTTGAATGTTTGTGATTCTTCTCCTTTTGGGAAAATATTTTTACTTGCTGAGTAGGAAATCACTTTGGAAGCAATTGTGACAACATTGTTATCGTTCCACTTACAAACTAAAATGTTTTCCTTTTGAATGAGGGAATACACAAAAGTGCAGATGTAAAAAAGTTATCGCAAAATATATGGTAAGGCACTGCATTATTTCTGGATTGTAATACATCTGCAAATTGCAACACTACGCTGGCTACTAAACCAAACTTCCGATATTTATCGGACAGCTGAGTTCTTGAACCTTAGTATGATTCAAACCACTAGACATAACATTGTCTTGTGGTGTCTACTCATATTGAATTGTTTCGACCCATGACCACCTAATAGGGAACCATTGATTCGTCCACGCTGTGGCACTCTTGAAAGGAAGCGAATAAATGACATTTTTTTTTGAAAACTTATTCGATTTGTCTAGAGTAGTGTTATCACGCAGGTGAAAGTTTTGCATTATAAAGTTAAATCGGTCCCTTGATTGGTAAGAAAGTATTGGAAGTAAGAATTGGTAGAAAGTAAAACACTCTATTAAAACACCATATAAATTACTAAAATTTGTAATCAAATAAATTATCTCGTCATCTAGATGTAAAGAGAAAAGCTCTAAAGGTGTTAAAGAGTTTTTTGGTCCGGAGATTTCTTTCCAATTCGGAAACTTAGGGGTTATATTCATCGTCTTCCATCGATAGTTAGTTTGTATTTTAGCGTTCTTCGAAGTTAGTCGCTTTCGACGCTTTGGGGCCTGGTACGTTGATAATGGAAGATCGTCTTCACTGTCAAAATCGTCATTTTGAAATGATGATGGCTCTTTGAAAGCTATTTTTTCTGCAAGAGTCACGTTACCAGGAGTGGAACCTTCATCAACAATAGGAGTAGCATCTTCATCAAAAATAACTTCAACTTCAACTCTTAGTTGGCTTTCGGGGAGATTATTTATGCTAACCGTATTTTCATCCCCAGAGTCTTCATCAGTGTTGGAGTCATTTGCATTACACGGTGGAAAAAGTAACAATTCCATCCGGAATCCTTGAAATGATCAAAACGTTCGAAAACGTGATGTTGGATTCCAAATTGTCTGAAATTGGTAGTTTATCAGTATAGGCTAAGGCCTTTGTGTATCTCAAAAACAAGCAATCCTAAAGCCAGTCGACAAGATAATTTCGTGAAACAATTAAATGACCAGCTACATTGGTTGTGCCAAAAATGATTGATGTCTGGTCCAGCCCACACAACAGCAACATTTTCTTGGTTGTAATGGCGTCTGAACAATGTCCTGATGATGCTGAAGAATATTTTGACTAAACGGGAGAAATACCGGCCCATTTAGCAAACATATCTATGAAAGATAGTTATCTGGAAGAACTCGTTCAGCAATATTTTTGGAAGACAAAACCACAATTTGCAGATTAAAATTTCACAATTTGCAGTGCTCTTTATATTATAAAATGACAATCATTAATGACTATATGTACATGACAATAGGGTTGTACGATTTCTTGGCTTCTTTAGCGTAGATTTCCTAGCATAGTCCTAACTGCATTCGTACAAAAAGAAACGTTTTCGATGGCTAAAAAGGTTTCACTACAACACAATGACGCAATACAAAGAAGCAGTGACAAGAAGTAATTTAATTTCGATGGCTTCAAACATTGTTGCCACAATCAAATTAATATTACAGTGTCACTATATTTTTGATCAGTACTGTACGTGAAAGATAAAAATTGCACTTTAGTTGAACAAACCAAGCGGGGCTAAATTGTAAATAATACAGCATGCACTTACGTGGAAAAAAATACGCAAAATAAACATTATACTGAGCTTTAGCCTAAGTTGAACAACGCATAATTAAGAAATACCAAACTGAGTGAAAGCTATAAGCATGCAGCAAATTTTAAGTGCCGACCGAGCAGAATTTATTTCTCTTAATTAGTAAGTAGCCGCATCACCTGAACCCATTTTAATGTTAGTAGGTATCTTTCATTACATTCGTTACACAATTGTCTCGGGGGTGCCACCTCGGGCCGAACCAAATTCCGAATTACTCTTTTTAAATTAAACACGAGCCCATTTTTCACGTACACCTAAACGTATACTTACGATACAAGCCGGTCGTCGTATAAAAATAAAACAAATATATAATTCGGGGCAATAAAAATCTCTCTATACATAATTTAAATACGTTTATGCGTCGTGGTTTCGAATTCGACGTCGCGTATTATACACGCCATTAAAATATTTTCGTCAGCCTTATTGCATTATTAATCTACTATATTTTATTAAGTCAATGGTTTTTATATGAATAGTTTTTAGATAGCTCATTTTTCAGGTGGCTTCGTTGTCGGGTGCGATGTATAATTATCACACGCGCATTCCCCGCTAATAAGGCCCTTGGGTTCTTGATGGATAACCGTTCATCGAATACTCGAATCGAAGTTAGTCGAGACGAAGCGTTAAATAGAGATAAAAATGCAGATGTGTTGGGATAGAATGCGCTAATATTTGTTTAGTTCTGTACAATTGGGTTATTAAAATGCTACTTCGATTATACAATTAACAATTTCCTGAGTCGCAACCAGCGTTAAAAACCGGAATGACTGCTTAGGCTGGCAACAATTTATCGCTCAACGTCCGAGAAACGGATATTCTCATAAACCGGCAATTATACATCGCCCGACGCCCATAAATGGCTAACTTCGTCGTCAACGCATATCAACCGCTGCTCAGCTAAAAGGAGGACAGGACAGGAGAGATTTCATATATCCAGTCATCACTGCCTTGATTAGAGCTCAAAAATCGCACTATTTCTATAGGAAAGAGGCATTCAGTTCGAAGATGGTAGCTTGCAGGTTTCCCTCTCTTTACTACGTCGAAAGTCCGTATACCCGAATTTTTAGGCAATTCCTAGAGATTCGACAAGATCGTGATGTTTTCATACCTTGAAAAAAAAATCGTAAAAAATAAAAAGTTCTCCGATTTAAATAAAACTTCATTTGTAGGGTAATTTTGGGTCGTAGATTACGAATCTGGCGTCAAACTCGACCTCAGACTTCCAAGAGTGGCGCTACAGGGAATGCGGGGGCGGCGAAATGAGGGTCTCACTATACAGGCTGTTAGATGTTAAGAAAATAAACCTTCTCAAAGATTTATTGTCAAACTTTAAAGTCAAGATCTCACTTCATCGTTTGATGCTTGAGAATTGATAATTGCGCCTTAAATATGCCATTAAATTATTGCAATAAAGAGTTAAAATGTTAATATTCGAACACAGGTGAGTAAGGCGGTTAGGAATTTGCCTGCAAGATCTCGAGATATGACACCTGTGAACTTTTTCCTTTGAAGACTCTGTTCTCAACATCTACAAAGAGCAAGACTTGAGGGTGTTTCTTCACGTTTAATACTGTGCTTGAATGAGAACGGCCACCATTTTGAACAACTATTATAATTTCTTTCTAGCTTTTTACACCCATTTCTTAAAAAAATAAATTAAGAATTTCTTGATTTGTGTAAACATTGTTTTCGTTATTTTTACACATTTTAGCTCTTTATAGCAATAGTGTATTTAACAGATAATTATTAACTGATAAGCATCAAACGACGAAGAGTGACTTTGACGTTAGACGTTGACAATAAATCTTTGAGAAGGTTTATTTTCCATAGCACACTGGATAAGTATTGATGAGTTATGTGTGCAATTTTTCAAAAAATCTAATTATCTCCTAAACTATTAATTTTAGGTATAGGATATGTGGGACATAAAAGATGTATAATTGGACCCCGAATACGACTAAGTAATAAAATATGGGGGGTGCCATTTGAAAAAATGAAGTTATGGCTCTTCAAAATTTCCAAGAGTTAACGTGCCATAGTAAAGTAACCATGCAATATGGACAGTTGTTCTCAGCGCTAAAATATACTCGAACATGTTGTTTAAGCATGTTATGAATTCTAACTTGATATCCAAAAAATGGAGTGTTCTCTGATTTTTTGAGAAATTTTTTCAGAAAAAATCGAATAAGTACAAAACGTTCGAATCAAATTGCAAACAGTATAGATATTCATAAAGCTTAAAAATATGGGAATCCAAATATGTCGAAATATACAGATTGTTCCATTAAAAATAATAAAGTAGAATGCGACTCCCGGTATAGCCGGAAGCACTAGAAATCTAACATTTTCAGAGAAGAGATTATAATCGACTATATATAATTCAAAATTTTCAAATTTATATTTTAACCAGAACGTCATAAACTTCTAATGAACGGTCTCGCTGAGACACCCTGTATACTCGGCAATGCCTTAATTAAGATGAAGAAGAAGCCTCACTTTCATCATTTATTTTGAGAAATTCAGCCATATTTTTTTAGAATGTGAGCTAATGGAATTTAGTATTTTTCTTGCTTAGAAAGTCAGTTGGTCATGTATAATAATATATTATTTCTACAACCTTCAATATTATATTTGCAAATATAGTAAATAATTTACGTCTCTGCTAGGAATCAAGCCTAAAGCTTTCATTATTTTGGTAACGTGCAGACAACCTACACCACAATTTTAAACCGAAATTGAAAATTTGGAACCTGGGATCCCAACCAAGATATTCAGTCGCACAAAATAGCTGAAATATATTTAGCAAGAACTGTAACAATGTGATATCAAGGACTGTGGGCTCTTGAATACAGATAAAACATCGGTAACACCAACAACACTATAACGTTTAATTTATTAACTCGATACACGTGTTTCAATTCAATATTCATTTAGAATAATTCCCAAAAAATTGGCTGTTTCTACAAAATTGTATTTATTACCGACAAAGAACACATAATTTTGTTTTCCTACGGACATCGATAGTGAATAAAATAATTTTTGTACTGTTACAATTTAATAGACAGAACAGAAGAGGCCCCAAAACACTCTCCCGTGGGATGCCCAAAGAAAGACCCACTTCCTCCGACAACACGTCAGCATTACCATTTGAGCTCTTGATTCGACTGATTTGCTTCAATTCAATATAATATAATATAATGATGATATTTATTCTATTTTTTTTTGAATTTGTGGTAGGTGTTAGTTGCAACTCCTCTTAAACTGTATTGCTTGTTTGATTACCGGTTCAACTCCTGCGGTGTCGTTTGTATGTGTGTAACTGTGATCAATGGAATTGTTACAGCAAAGTGATTGTAACCCGGCGAACTATAGAGGCTGTCCACGTCTTCCGCGTGTGAGCAGCCCGAGTTGTTTCCGCGAAGTCGTATTCTCAAGCTGTCTCTGCACCAACATGGACCTCACAGATTATATCTCCTGGTACCCCTTCCTCAGAGGCCATTCCAGTTAAATCACCTAGGCCGACTCGTAGGATGAGGAATATTTCTGATAGGTCCAAACTTAAAAGAACAGCATCGCTCTGGATGCTCTTCAAGGATTATTTTCACAAATCTGCATGGTCACCGAGGCGATTAGATTGCCTATCCAACGCTTAAACCTTCTTAACTTTAACCTATGAAATTTCGAATCAAGATGGCAGCTAGGAATGCGTGTGGAATCTGTGGTAGGAAACAAGAACTTTCTGTTCTTCTTTCTAAAAATGGGATTGGCGTCCTTCTTCTTGGCCGATTTCCTCTTCCTTGTCTTCGTTTTCCTTTAGCCGTCGCCGTTACACCCCAAATCAGGGGTTTTTGCCGGGAAGCTTGGGTCTTTTATTAAATACTGAACCAGCAGTTTCAACGTTGAAACTTATTGTTAATGCTGTTCTTTCAATTTAGTTTGGATTGTTATGAACTTGCACTGTAGATCTGGTGGGTTGTCCATGACTTAACAACTCATTTAATGATTGACATTTTCTCGCCAACGACTAACCTTGTATTTTTTTGAACTTATTCAGCCATATCATGATATCTCGCAAGACAACAAGATGACATTTGTTGCAGTTCTAGTATCTTGATTTTGGGCACGCTTTGAGAACACGGGAATGTTTATGAAGCACTGCCGCTTTTAAAGCTCAGTTTTCGTTTTGCCACAATCTTTATTAACATAATTGTATTCATGGAATATCATTCACTTTGTGCTAATATCAATTTTGTTTCTTATCTGAAGTAACTACTTATCATGAAATGGCATCTGTTTAGCTTCCCAAACCCATTGTCTGATTTTTTGTGTTGTGATATTCGAGGACGAACTAAATATGCAGATATTTTTAAGCAAATATCAACTAAATATTTACTGCCCCTTATTAACGACGATTTGAAAAATGTCAACCATTAATATAGTAATAAATTCAAATTACATGCAAATACCGGTTCATTATAATTTAATCCAATTATTGAAGATATCAGGGAAGAAAATATATCCATACCCTGCGGAATGCATGTAAGAGAATGATGAGGATTCGAATTGAGAAAAAATTTGCTAGTAATGAACCAAGCACCAACGTTTTATTCGTTTTCTCTCCACATATAGCGTTTTACATACATCTTCGAATATTATACAACCAGACGGTAAAGATGATCGTCTGAAATACGATGTGGTCGTCCACGAGAAATCGATTCTAATCCGTTCTAAATACGCTTCACTTTACAAAGCTAAATAGTTTCCTTAAGTATCGATGAAACTGAATAATCAGCTATATTCACATTTGCATATGCAATAGCTAGGGATAAATGTAAGGTGGAACTAATTGGCAAGTCTGTGGTTCAATCAACGTGATATTATCGCCATCTTTATTTCAGTCGTAGCTTATAATAAGCTCAAATGATATCTTCAATAAAAGTGGTGACAATAAATTTTATCAACACGACGACGTCACTATAGAAAAAAATTAGGCGCAAGCGATAATTAATAAAATATTAATTTAGGCGATGTGATTCTAGATAATGTCCGTTATGTGCACAGCGTGAAAAATATTACCCGCGTTTAAATCACAAAAAAAAGCAACGGAGAAAAGAAATGATCAATAAATTGGGCAATTCGTCCGGTTAATTAATTAGTTTATGTAACGGATATAATTAATATCGCTTTTCAAGTTTAATTTATGGGCTTTTCTGATTTTTTTATAACCGGCCAGCTATGAATGTATACGTTTCGGTTTCCTGTACGGTCGCCCGAACGTGTGTTCTTAATAGGTAGCACGCACGAATTAACACCATATACGTCGTTTTCGATTTTCGATTTGTCAATCGATTTTTTAGCCGCAAATTTTTAGATGAAATTTAAATTCAAAGAGTGCTATCCACATAGATGCTATAAGAATGTGATCAGTATAACATACTGTAGGTACAAAAATGGAAACACTAACTGTAATAACAGGCTGGGTGTTGAATGTTTTATGGGTGAAATAGTTAAGGTTTCGAAGAGGTAGCCTTCCGGAATTACAAAGGAATTGTTTTCAGCATAACCTCGAAAAAAACATAAGCTATTTAACACTGTAACGCTTTGATTCAAGTCGTACACTAAAAAAACAATCAGTTAAACTCCATAACGCCTTATCCCATTAACATATTTAATAACCTTAAAAACCCCAGTACCTAATGTAAGCAATTAATCACTGAAACATTTTGACTTAACCGGTAAACTAAAACCCAACGAGTTCAAGCTCATAACCTCATGGAACAAAAATGGGACCGTCGGCATTAGCATTATTCGACGTACAATCTGTTTCTAAAGTAATGTCTCCCCCTGCTGATGGATTCATATCAATAACACTTTCCACTTGGCGTATTGTGTTCATCGGTTCATCAGTGTTTTTACTATAAAAAAGATTCTTGTTAGGAGGGATTCCCATCAAGAGAGATTTGTCCATCAATAAAGGCGTATTACCCAATAAAATAAGTATTATTTTAACATTCAAATAAGTATGTTGTTATAATATACATTAAAAATTGTCTCTAATAAAAGGCTGGAAAACTAACAATAACTAAGAGAATGCGCTTCTGAAATAATGCAGGAAAACTGACCATCATAGGTACATATTGAGATTTAATATTATAACTGTGCACGTTATATACATCTTCGATTTGCTGTGGCCTCTTTCTTAAGATGTCCGATGAACACAATACGCTAAGTGGAAAGTATTATTGATATAAGTCCATCAGCAGGGGGAGACATTACTTTAAAAACAGAGTGTCCACCGCAAGGAGGTTGCACGATTAGATTTTGTACATCATATAGTCCTCACAAGGACTTTTGAATGGAAATTGAATGAGTATTAGAATGGACGATTCGAAAATCGCACTCCTAAATCAAATGTCAGGCTCTTTTTCGCTTTAGCGTCCTAAACTGAACTGAAATCTACCATCATATTTTAATCTCACCTTCCTTGGTTCGAGTTTCAACAACGAAACAACATCGCTGCTTTCAACCATTTTGGCAGCAATCTCTTTTATACTTTGGATTTTTATTACCTAAAACGTTTTTTGGCACATCTTTAAAATTAAATCAGGCTCCTTGTTTAAGTCGATCTATTTCACCAAAGAAATTTGTCTCTTTGAACAGTGCGAATCTGTGGTCGATCGAATACTTCTTCTTTTAACTTGGCTTCAAAGAGTGTCGGAAATTTAGGTTGGAGATATTAAAAACATGCTTCTGATTGATCCAGAGCTTTAATAAATTGTTACATGAAATCAGGCTTTATATGCAAGCGAGGTACGACATTTTTTATGTATTCACAAAAGACTCATTGATGATATTGTTAGAACCTGGAGTTAGTGATTACTTGCCATTGGTTGGTCGTGCTATAAAGATAGGGCTTTTAGGACCTCGGATTCGGATTCAGCAGTCCCAAAAACATATAATACACATAGTGTGGTGCCCAGACTTAAAGAAAAAAGTTTGTGTGGTTGTGTCATCAATAACTGCTTTTAGATTATTCACAAAAAGGGATAGATAAGTAACATGATGAGAAAATGTTTGGTACTTAGTTCTTCCGTTATGGATGAACACATAAAAACCTAAATACATTTGCATCCACCTATGAATAAGTACAATAAACCTCAAACAAACACACACGTCTCTCCAGCAGGTATTGCTAACTCCTTCTAGCCACCACGTTGCAGTAGCGATGGAAAGGAAAGAATGACAGATTGGGGCAACAATTCTTTTGTCGTAAAACAAGTTGTCAATCACTCGATCGAAGTGCTTCAGCCTGTAATTAAGTAAAAGAACTAGATAGGGAACAAGGTTGTTGCAAGATAAACTGAAGACACTTTGATAAGGATGGTATCAGATGCCGCTGTTCGTTTGTGTCTGCAATGACGCTATATTGATGTGTTGACATTTATTAGTGACCTTTTCAACCACGCTTCTCATAGGTTGTAGTCCAATCGATTCAAATTTGAGCTATTGGAAGGCCAGAATTTTTTCGACCAAACCATGTCAACATTATCCAACAGTCAAATGTATGTGGGCATGCCGCCCTACTGGAACGCACACGTCTGTACAGATGACACAGTTTCGAATCTACTGCCCTGAATTCTTAAAAACCTGCTCCTGTGTACATTCAATAACTTTCAACGCCCTCATAACACGTTTCTCTGGCATTTTCCGGTTATATTCTACATTTGCATCCAATATTGGGATTGTTTCGGGATTATGATGGTTTATTACATGTACCAAGCTACTTTAGTTACCAGAAATACCCTTTAGGAGCGAAACATTACACCAGGAATTTTAAATTCAACGTTGTCCAGATTTTGGCGCCACTCCTTGTATTTCACCTCGTTTTTTTTTTTAATTCTTTTCGAGAGGGATAGTATGCTATCACCTTAATAAACGGCACATAATGATTCGTTGTCGCCAGCTTCTAAATACAGTGTCAGGCAGTATCATTGGCACTAGCGATGTCTAAAAGGACTGCATCAGAATTTCTCATCCCTCGAGTGCATCACCAATGCCTCAGTGAAGCTGTACACATGGTAATCAGTAGACAAGCTCTTCTATCTTCCATCTTCTTTTCTAAATCTGGTCAAAATGATTGCCTTAGTGGGTTTTGCCAGTGTGGATAGCTAAGAAGACAACATACGAAAAGTTATTTATAAATTTGATAAGTGGTGTAGTCAAGTCGACCTTAGATAGCAACCTACCATCTCTATCGACTAGGCTGTAATCCTTCAGATTAGTATTTATTTTGATTCAAAGCACACATGTTTTCTGGCTAATACTAGAAAAGCTGCAATTTAGAAGAGCATTAACACTTTGAATGGTTTTTATCAAAAGAAAACGTATGTATCTTGTGTAGGTATTTCTTTAATAGAATCCGTATTTTTAATCACTCTATCTAGTAGGCCGCTGTAGTAGCGGCCTATACCTTTCTATCTCCTTAAAGATCGTTTAGAGAGTGGTGTCAAATTTTCATTCATATATAGCTTTAATCTTGTTCTTCATCCTGTGCATAATATAAGTTAATGCGATGTCCTATATCAGATACTATCTTCAATTGCTATTGCTTCTCTTACAGTAGCTCCAGATGGTTCAAGTCGCCCAAATGGCTAATAAAAGGATTCTCCTTTTCACTTATGATAGCTCCGAATACGGGAATGAATTTAACGAGTGTAAAAATAATAAACTACAATGAATTTATTATTAACCGATACCTCAACAACTTTATACTTTATAAACCGATTTATAAATAAACGAGCAAATTATTTACATCGATCCACTCATACAGGTAGATACTATACAAACATATTTATATGAATTTTATAAATTATAGTTATAATACGATGACTTATCGCGGGCTTGAAACAACATGTACGTAACATCATTTTTAACCGTCAAAAACTTTTTACTGTATACTGGAGGCACAATAAATACTCCACCTTTTGTTTTAAATAGACTACAGCATGCAACGTGTCGTTTTTTTAACGTGCCAACCGCGTACGTCGTATTTCACAGTATGTACCGTAAACCGCAAATGCATCGCACGTATAAGATATTGCAACCGTCTAAACGTTTAATAATATTTCGATTCGGTACGCTGTTTGTTGTGGTTTTGTAAATGTGGTTGGTATCGTCGAATCCGTTGTATAATATGTTCGCTGCGTTTACTGGAATAATATAAATTATTTATGATTGTTTCGCTAGTGTTATATTCTGTTTATTATATGAAAATATGAGTAGTGACTTCTTACATAGACATACATTTGTGTGCAGTATCAAACAAAATTTATATCTAAAATAAACAGGCGTAATGCCAGATTATACCGTTTCATAAAGGGAGACATTATTGTTGCTGTATACTGTACATTTTCATGAAATACCTGTTTCACTCGCTTCTGCTGAAGTATATCATAATTTCTGTGTTTCCAATCGTAAATTGAAACTTTCTATGTCTAGGAGTGTACCAGAAACAGATACTCACTACTTGTCTAAACACAATTTACTTACTACACTAGTCGTTAGAACGTACTCAAGCAAATTTGTGTGAAATGTGTCTGTTGTTGATTTTTTAAAAAATTTAATTGCTTATCTAAAACCCTCGATCATATAGGTTCAATAACGGAAATTATTTATTAATCAATCAACATAAATCATTGTTTCCAGCTATGGGAATCTGTATCTATATGAGAGGATCAACTTGTTGCGGTTGCATCAAAAATTATACCAGTGGCGCTTAAGAATTTAACATCTGCGATCCAGACCTGTCTCCACTGTTAGCCAACTGTTACTTTAGACGACAGACCACCTCTGAAGATGACTTTCTCACACCTAACATAAATTAACTGCCACAGCTGTGTTCAATAGTATCTCGCAAGTCAGTATAGAACCAATTTATTATTTATTTATTTTTAAATTTAACAGCTCAAAGTATTTTAAAGCGAGATGCTTTAAAAATAACTTTGAGTACCTTTTAAAGTCGATTACGCGCTGCCAATTATCGATGGAAGTCCACAAAATTGAAACCGTTTTTGAGCAAAACCCATATCGAAAAATTCTCTTTTTGGACTTGGGCTATAGTTCACTCGTGTGGTTCCCCTCATTTAGTTAAGCACCCAGTATAGGTGCACCTTTGGGGTTGCTTCTTCAAACAAGCATTTCTAGTTGTGTACCTATTTACACAACACAATCTTACTGCAAAATTATCAAAACAAATAAGGTCTGCCTCCAAGATGGTTTGGCCCAGATAATAACTTGTGAGTGCTTCAAGTACATAACGACCCAAAACATCTAAGTCATGTACGCATGGAATGCAAACGACAAAATCTCATTGGGACTCTAAAGTCGCCTTATCAATCAGTTGACGCTAATCCCATACGGAGAAGCATGAAGGTTAAACTAAGCAAAAGATGAAGCTCCAACTTGAAACAACTGTCACTTCACGTTTGAGAAATATGGAGGTATCCCAAAACTATGACGGAAAGTCGTAAGTACGCCTACACCAAGTAAATACATTGTAGTGCAATGAGTATATTTCAAGGTCACACGTTTAATTGTGTGGTTTTTATTTTGAGGAATCTCGTCCATAGAAACATAGATTGGTTCATTCCCACTTTCACTAGTAGAACAGAAATTTTTTTGTATGAAACACCTTTTCTCTTACCGCTACCATTTGCAGTTTCAACTTCAACCAGTTCTCCAACTAATTTTATAAGTTTCGCCTCTGATTTTGATCCACGACAACGGTAACTTCGATAGTTTTAAATTTTGATATATATAATGGCAATACACCCCATCAGTCCTCACCTTACCTCTACTTCACTCCCTCACTTATTCTCTTCCATTGTTCTGTGACCCTAACTTTGTCTTTTCACTTCAGAATGCCTATTCTTCTCAAGTCCTCTTCCACCTCTTTCATCCACCTGGACCTAGGTCTTCCTCTTCTTCTCCTACTTCCCGGCTCCCACTGACTCATTGCATGCGTCACCGGCTCTGGACCCTGCCTCCAATATTACTCTCATTAGTTTTCATTCAACTATTCTTATCTTCCCTTCTTCTCGCTGGCATTATCATTGTTTTGTAAATGTTTAGTTTTGACCTATTTGTTTTCTTGTTCACGTGTAATGCCCTATTTCTTGCCATTATATCCTTTCATCAATCTCTGTTCTCCTTTCTCCACTGCTTGCAACCGTAATACTCAGGTACTCCAGACTTTATTATTCTATGTTCACACTCTTTTCGTTATCTCAGTAATTTTCTTTTAGATTGATTTATTTTTAGTCCTAACTTTTCGCTCTCCCCTGCCAATTCTACTAGCATTTCTTCCATTATTTTTCTTTTCTTTGTTATCAGTACTATACCATCAGCATATGGAATTATTTGGTGTCAACCTGTTCTTATATTTCCTCTTAGCATTCCTCTCAATATGTATTCTAACGCCAAATTAAACAAGGTTCCCAACAAGCAATCTCTCTGCCTTACTCCTTTGTAAATTGCAAATTCTTCGGTTTCTCCCTTTTGTGTCGGTATGCTTGCTCTTGATTGATTCATTGTCACACATATCAATCTTCTTAGTTTTGCTTGTACCCCTAGGTGCTTTAATGCTATTAGCTCTTTTAATCGAGTCGAAAGCTTGCTCAAAATCTATAAATAACATTTCTATGTCCATCTGTTGTTTGTTGTCGATTTTCCTTTAGTAAATCCACATTGGTACTTTCCCATTATATATCTTGTTCTATTTTCCAATTGTCTTTGGATTAGTGTTGTCCTCTTGTGAATTGTTACGATTTGTCCTACTTCCCATTCTTTAGGCATCTTTTCCTCCCTCCATATATTTTGTATAAGTTGATACACTCTTTCATTTAATTCGTCTCCACCCTATTCCATATTTATGTTGCCCTTCCCTGGAGTTTCCCATAGTTTCTTACTTTTCTTGATAATTTCTATTACTTCACCCTTTGCTGGGGGGTGTCAACTCCTGTTCGTCGTCATCTCCTTCACTCTTATCCATTTCAATTACTTCACTGCCGCTCTGGGATGTGTCGTTTAGTAGTTCCATAAAATGATCGGTCAATACTTGCCTGTATTGATCTTCTTCAGCCAGACGTCCATCTCTCATCTTTATGCCTCTCAACCTATCTTTAAATACTTTATTACGTCCTCCTCATTATTTGTTCTTAACCATTTTAGTCTGGCTTCCACTTTTTCTTCTACTATTTGCTGGCATTTTTCGTCCTACTAGTCCTTTTTGCATTCTCTCTTAAATTTTGATAAGACCAGTAATTTAAGGACCCTAACAGAGCTTTCTTAAATGGTAAAATAGAGATTAAAGCTGCTGAGCCCCTCTTTCTATTATCTGAAGTAGTAAGCTTTTAAGCTTAATATGTGTATAGTGAGATAACTTTTGACGCATGTACTGCTTGTACTGGTATCTTAGGGGGTTTGAATGTCTGGCTTTAGTGTTTTAGAGCCCTTAATTGGCGTTATCGTTTGAAGGAACTAGGAACTGCAAAACTTGATGATTATACTAAGCCTTCCAAGAACATCTGGTTTCTTCTACATCTACATTGACTTGATACACCAAAAAGTTCAGTGTCTGAGAAAATTTTGAGGAATTCCACACTTTAATGCTCCATTAATTGTCACTGTTCTGATATAGGCTTTAGCTGAGCTACGCACCACTCTTCGGTTTTTCTTAGGCGTAATAAGTCTTATCTAATGAGTGGTCACCCCACATTAAAACTAGAAGATCATTTTGCGACAAGGTGTTCGTCTAAATGTTCTTCCTTCATTCCTTTTCTGGGAAAGACAAGCATTGGTGGTACATAAATCCCAGAGACTAACATGCAAAGAACCAATTTGACAAGAAGATCTTTCATACCTTTATGATGCACTGTTATTACCTCGATATCATCAACATTGAACATCCATGAATCCTGATATTTTACAGGTGCCAATTCAGGTTTCGGAATTAATCAAACTAATCGACATTTTATTTGGTAAAATCTATAATTTTAGCTAAAGGCAACGATTGAGAGTTGCTCAAAAATAAACCCTGATCTCTTTTAAAAGATTGTCTTATCCACTTTCCTCATGTTCATTTGTTTGTCTCCGAAAATAGGTGTTTCTTCATTCTTTCAAATCTGTAATGGTAGGGTAAATTAAAGGGTCCAGGAGTATGTCCAGCTCTTCATAATGTCTTTCCACATAATTATTGAGGGTTAATCTGCAGCATCTGGGCATTTTTCCACAGTCCTATTACTTCGAATATAACATCTGTAAGGAGAAATAAATAATTCCAAATATTGCCCATTAGTCAATATCTGAAAATCGAAAAATAGGAGCACTCTGTCCCAGAAAAAAAAAACGCAACTTACGCTTAAATGTAGCCCTTTTCTTACTAATTCCAACGAAAAAAGGCTACATTGGACTACTCCTAACGCCTAGGCATTACGTTTAAGGGAAATAAAATACAACTATTTATTTATTTAATGGGCATTCTCCTAACGAACTCCAAATAGATGTAGGTGCCATATTTTGATGCACCAGAATCCAGCCAAACTCAATTATTATAGTTCATTGTGGATATTAGTTTTTAAATTTAATTTTATAGGTCATCCTTTCACGAGAAGTTTTTTATCACCTGCATTAATCTTCAGACAGTTTATCTTAAATCAGATAAATATTTATGATAAAAAGAAATTGTCCGAGCGCAAATCCATAACGATTATATCCGTCAATTACCTCTGTAAGTTTTCACCATGTTTTCAGCATACATTACAAGTGCACATACAGAATCGATGGGATTCAGAAGCGCGCGAAATATTACGATACATTTTCGCAAATTTATATGCAAATAAAGTTCCCTCTTTGCGCTGTTGAAAATCATGAGCAAATTAATAACAATTTACGCTGAGTAGGTATTTACATATTGATGGTGTCGGTCGGTGGTAGTGTTCGAGATGATCGTAATTTGAATAATTTAAACATGAAGTGACGGGACAAAAAGACGTGCGCGCGAAATCCCATTTGCACGTCACTGTGTTTAATACGAAACAGTTTCGAAAAACCGAAATATTACATTGTAATCAGTTAATGTCAAACGACGCTACGTGTATTATTAAGTGCAGGTAGCGCAAATAGCTTTACATGTACTTGAAAGTGTTAATATCTTTACACGTTGTCTAGACAGAGGGTATATTTATAAATTGTATATCATCTTGTTCGTTAGTCAATTTGAATTTATGACGTGTAACTCATAATACGTAATTGTTAACATAGGCTTGAATTTCAAAACTATATCGCTATTAAAAGTTAATTATTTTTAGGAATTTGTTTATACAAAAATGACTTAACACTACCAACATCGCGGTAATGGAAACTGAAACCTAGAATTAAATTGTTTATTTTAAGGGTGTCTGTCCTCGGTTTGTCCTAATTTGTATCCAACATCTATTCCTTGTTTGTCTACATTTTTATTTTGGGCATCGTTTAAGCGTTGTCTTAATTTACGCAAATATTAAATAAAAGCTATCATTTACCAATCCTGCGTTCAAAGACCTTTGATCAATCAGTAAAACAGCCTCTTACCAAGATCCACCGACCAACAGTTCAAACAAGTCTGGGTCACCGATATTAAATACATTAAACGTCACTTGACTTCAACTCACAAGATTCCCAAATTTGTTACACCAAAGATTCTAGATCGATCCAGAAATTCAATTACTCAAATCACAAACAAACTTAAGGCAAAAGAAACCTGCAGAAATATTTCATCAAAATTGAGCACCCAACACCTGCAAAGTCCTGCTTCAACCTGAAACAGAACACTGAAACATATCCAACCCAACTTCTGTAATCCTAATCCCAATCGAACTCCTAAAAGATGTCCTAAAAATCAAAAAATAAAATAGAAAATCTAAAACCGACTAATTCAAACCGAAAATGTCTACATCTGTCAAAAAATTTTCGAAAAGATCAAACTAAAACACAATACACATAGAATCAACCAGGGAGTAAATCATTCTTTGTTTTGTCTCGCTCATTTAGCCTTACGGGTCAACCAACCTTCAAGAAATTCGATCCAACGAACTGCACTGACCAAGCAATCTCTAAAAATCCGTAAAAAACTATCTTGATTGTGAAAGCTGACCTGAAAGCAATGTCCAATGATGTCCAAGTTGATTTTAGGACGGCTCTTACGTTTTGGACACAACACCAGCATGAAGATTTGTTGGCTAACTTACAAGCTGACTTCGATCTATTTAAACCTAAAAAGAAACTCATAAGACCTACTAACCGATTTTGCATTTGACTTATCTGCCTTCCCTTCTTAGACCTAAACCACAGAATAAATTGTTATTAAATCGGATGTTTAGTGAGCTTCTTGTCTTGACAGCCCGTTAAAGCTACCCAAAATGAGCTTTGTGTAATAAACGCTTCTAAGTCAATCCGGAAAGAATCAGTTTTTTGATATTAATGTTGAATGAACCAGTCGTTCATCAATTGGAAAATAGGGAAACTAAGTTACAAACGTGATCACCACTAGTTGTCAGAAATTTAAAACAATTAAAGACTTTACCGACATAAGAATTAAATCTTTGCCGCATGTTTTAGCAGTTAAGTTGTTTGGACCAATTCAATCTTTGGTTGGATTTTGTCATCAAGACAATCCTGATAAAGGTTGTTGAGTTCCAAACTTATTATTTGTAATTCTTTTTTTATTTATCAAAAAATTGGATTACGCATAATTTTTTGATAATGTTGTGTGACTCAAACCAAGTTTCTATCATCCAAATAATTAATAATCCAAGTGTATTAATCACTATGCTGTTTGGAAGACAGAAACCTTAAACTTGTTTAAACTACAGATGTGAGGTGTCCAACGTTTCCTGTCTCTGGATCGTGGGTGCTGGTCTTCTGCTTATCCTACCTCTAACTAATGGCAATCGAGTATTATTTTCAGGCTTGGTGTGCTCATATCACTAACTCCTTTTCCATAAGAGTATTTAGTTCGTTTCTACTAATGGTCTCTATCATTCTCTTTCTGAGGTTGGACTCCAATTGTATGGGACCACCTCCCTATGATTTTCAATAGAATCTAATTAAATAACTTGCAGCCGTCATCAATAGAAGAGTAAAATGAGGATTAAAATTTATAAAAGCAAACAAACAAGACCCAACAAAAGAGACAAATTAAAGGATGTTCAATAATCCTGTCCCGTAGTGTGGGCTTTTGGGTAGGCTCTATGTAGTGGTATCCTGCCGATCTTGATAAATAGGGGGTGGGGTCTACCCAGATCCAGAAGTTTGAACCGAACTTCGAAACCCTCTCAATTTCATCCTCGACCAGGAGATCAAGTTGGAGGAGATCTCCTCCCAGCCAACTATCCCTCAGAGCCTAAATTCCGTAAGGGATGTCTCTCCCTCAATGGGGTGGCGATTCAGTGATGTCTCGGCGACACTTACAATTAAGAATGTAAAGGAAACATTCTTGAGAAGAACGATGTTCAAAGTATGCGAACCCGAATACGATGACGTGCTCAGGAAATATACTCCAACGAGATTCGAAGCAAATATGTCAATTAATTTCTTTCTGAAATAAACCAATTGCTGGAATGAAATGGATTCTTGCTTTACGAAATTTTTACAAGACAAGAATATGTTTATAGTAGGTATTGTTGGTAAATTTAGTCCCAGCTCAGGTTTCTTTTTTACTTTTGGGGTTAAACGAATTTATACCTAGACGAAGGGAACTCCTACAGATTTGATTTGGTATAGAGTGGGGTGGCATCCTAAATATTGGAATCAAAGAGTAAGGTTGCTTAGAATTCAATGCCTGTGAAACCATATGTCCTAGTTTATTAAACCAGTTGATGAATAAAATCATCAATTTCATTGGAACTAATAGCACTGAAGATCTAGAGTCATTGCCTTGCAAGCAAACCAATTCTGACAAGGACAATAGTATAAACTCTTCTGCAACTGATTTACTAAACTACTACACCATCATTACTACTTAGTTGGTATTACATCGGGACTCCAAATTCTTGTCCAAATTTGTCTCTTGAAGTGTCAAAAATTTAGAAGATTGAACTCAAAAAGATTTTGAGCAATTAGGTACCTGGTCGTCCCCTTGCCCAGAAATGTGATAAGTGTTGGCGTATACCATCACATTGTGTTGTTATTATTTATAATTTTTATACCTATTGTTTGACCTCAAACAAAATCAGCCAAGAATATTTATTACACACCATTACAAAGGTCTAAGGATACATTATTTAAAACAAACCTCCTTACAAACACCATAATAGTATATATTATATTAGGGATGTGTCTTCCTTAACAGCTAACGAGTTGCAGACAATATAATGTTTCGAAATGGTCTGTAATTTATATGAAACTGTGCAATGAACTATCTTGTTTCAGTTGTGAGCGTGAAAACTCATTTGCGTCTAATTTACCGGTTGTAATATTACTTGTTTTCAGTCGGTTTTAATCTATTTAATAAATTGTATTGCGAACAGACAGCATTCAGCCCGCGAGCTATACAAAAATTAAATCCGTGGCGCAGCTTCATTTTTGTTATATATATCCGCAAAATGGAAAATGGTTGTTATTCTTTATTTAACCATATTCTCATAACACATTTATTTTTTAACTTATTCCAAATAGCCTTCGGTGAAAAAAAAACATTAAAAACGTGGAGCTATTTATAAAACATAGCCATGCATCTAATTGTAAGTGTGTGAATTCATATTTTCTTGCGCATACTTCTACTAGTTAACTTTTTTCTCGTTCGCAATCTCATATGGTATACATGCATATGTTTCTGCGTGATGTAGCAGAGAACACCTGCAAATATTTTTAATTTGTAGGTTATGAAAAATTATTCACAACACGAATGGGTTGTAAATGTTGTAAAAGCATGTTTTATCGTTTAACACAATCAGAAATGCATGTTATAGTTTTAAAATGACATGTAGTACAACGCAAAATATCTATATAAATCTAGAAAGGAAAAGTAGTTTAATGAAACACATTAGATTATGTTATTATGTATGTATATACATATGTACAACATAAAATATTACCCTGGATAATGCGTTATCGTTATTATTCTTTTATTTCGTAAATTATTTAAATGGTGGGCAAGTTTCAATAGGAAATCATGAATAAAATTATTTTTTTATGTTAACGCAGTTTGTATGATTTCAAAAATAAGTAAATAGGATTAATGTTCTGCATTTATTCTGTTGTTAAAATATGTTTGTAACAAACTTGACGTTTCGCAAGATCAGCGAAACAAGTTTGTTATAACGACCACGACAACACCCGAAAGATACATCTTTATGAAACAATGGCCGTGAAAGCCTACATTCGATTATTGGACTACAAAAGGTGTCGGAAGTAACCGCCTGAAAACTTATAACTGATATCATCTGGACTCATCAGCAAAATTATTTACGCCATTGTACCACTTCCGGTTTACCGGAAGTTGACGTCAACTTTCTTAATTTAAATAGCATGGTATATTTTTTATTAGTTTTTTGTGTCGGGCATACAATTCTGCATTAAAACTTACTAAGACACCCTATGTCAAAAATCAGCCGTTTTTGAGTTATTTAATTTTTTTCAAATATAGGGCCAATTGCAACGTTATGTTCAAAATTCTGTATTTCTGAAGGCATTGCAGCTAAAGACCTCATATTCGGCACGTTATTAGCCGAAATAGCATACATCAAATTTACGTCCTAAAATTTATCATAATTTATACAGGATCGTCCAAAATTAACGTTCATTTCAACCAAATTTACGCCGATAAAAGTCACTTTTTTAAATGGAACACCCTATATATTATTGCATTTTTGAATATACTCAATAATTCTCTATCATTCCTTATTAGACATATTAGCTTGTGTTTTTTACGGTTTCCGAATTATAAGTACTTTTCTGGTGAATGTCCGAAAAATATGCTTTTTAATACATTTAAAATCTTAGTACGAGGAAGCGTTTTTATATTCGCGGAATGGAGAATAAGAGGTGGAAATAAAAAAACCAAATTATTTTTCTTTTTCAATATATTCACCTGCAAGACGGATACATTTTTCACATCTTTCAATTAATTTATTTATACCCTCATAAAAAAATTATTTCTCTTTATCCGCAAAATATGCCGAAACTGCCTCCTTGACTTCATCATCGGCAGTAAATTTTTTACCCCGCAGCTCTTTTCTCATTTTCGGAAACAGGTAATAAAGACTCGGGGCCAGGTATGGGCTGTA